>JAOTRH010000242.1:0-58293 GCA_034768845.1 Heliamphora exappendiculata
ATATAATGAGACATAAAATGTTACATTTTTTTCATTTCCTTTTATCTTATGTAGAACATTTGATGTCACATTTATATTAGTGTTAAAAAGTCAATCTTTAAAATGAGACAATCTTACTCTTTTATTTTGTTTTCTCTCATCTCTCATTATTTTTAATGTAAAAAAGAAAAAAAACATTCATTGATATTACTTTTTTTTACTAATTCAATAAAAAAATAATTTAGCTTTTATTTTTATTAACTTTTTATATTTTTATATTTTTATTTTTTTGTCTCCATAAATTAACCAAGTTTTTCTGACCGATTTTCATTTGAACGCCTTTTCATGTAGGCACACATTTTTCAATTGCTTTAAAATTGGTTAACTAACTAATTATTAAATTATTAATAATTTTTTTTGTATCACTTTTAAATTATTAAAATTAAATATCTTGAGTGCCCTTTAACACCGATAATACCTAGGGCCGATTTGAAAACTCTAGCTTTTTGATTTTTTTAACTAAAAATATAAAAAAGCAAATATGGTCCATTTGGCAAAAAATAAAAAAAAATATCAAAAATTCAAATCAAAATACTAATATTTAGAATAGTCTATTCAAACTCGAATCACTTTTAAAATACAATAATACCATTCATTCATAACTAATTTACTATCAATACTAACTGCATATAATTGTTAAAATTAAATATTTAATATAATTATTAATATCAAATATATAGAAAGATAAAATTGTCTCATTTGAATTAAAAATTTAAATTTTTATTCAAATAACTAATTTTAAAAAAATTAACTTAAAAGTTAAATTACTAAATAACATATTTTAAATTAAATTAAAATTTTTAATTAAAAATACAAAAAATAAAAAATATTAATTTTTATATTGGTTGACAATCGATCCCCTAGTTATTATGAACCATCACCCTAATGTTAGATGATCTTCCGAAGGGACACATCACCACCCGAATTCCATCCAAACTGGCCAAAATTTTATTGTTTCGGATGCTTTACGTAAAGTATAAGCCATCAGTACGTAAATGGTTGGGTGCTGATGGTTTGTGTGCAGAAGAGTTCTGTCTTCTTAGGCTGTCTGAAAAGTCTGAGACAGGTCCTTTTGATTATTCTTTATTTTCATTGATTGCATAATCTAAAATATAATCATTTTTAAGGAGAATAGGTATATATTTACAATGATTAATATTAATAAAATGGCTCAACCACTATTGTGTTTGTTATAAAGAAGCTGCACTCACCTGCGTCCCACGTGGAAGGCATATATAAATTAGGCACGTGTGTAAATTTTGGTCAATTTTAAGGTTAGTACGGTAGTTAAAACTTGAAATTTAAAAATTTGTTCTCTTTAAAGTTTTAAGTTTAAAATTTTTTAAATACTATTAATTCTTTAAAGTCAAATTCATATAAACAAAATTTCAACTTTAATATTGGGCCTATGAGTAAGATTGTTGTCTTAATGATTAGTGCACGTAAATTAATTCGAATACTTTAAAACATAAAAAAAAATAATAATAATAATTTACTCATGCTTCGCGGTCCGATCCAAGGCTCCATGAAATTTGCATACTAAAGTTTGGCTCCAGCTGGAACAAAAGTTTGAGTCCAAACCTAATCCAAATCTCTTACACTATGATTAAGCCTATACATTGAAGCCCGTGAAAAGGCCTACTCTGATCAATAAGATCAATTTTTTTTAAAATAAAATTTAACAAAAAAATAGACGTCCCCCGCGAGGCTCGCGACCAATGGAGAAACTGTAAAAAAAATTTAAGATTAAGATTTTATCTTGGGGATCGAACGTTCAGTATTCAATAGCCGTTAACTGAGAGCTGCTTGGCAACCGTCAAAAAATTTAAAACATAGCCCTTTTTTTTGTGCATATATTTCAAACATTTCTCTTATAAATACCACATCACCCATGACCCATCTTATTTTCTCAATGATTCCACTATGTATAGTACCCTTGATCTCTTTCAAAACCTCTCAAAACTCTCTTAATCTCTTTTGAACTTAGCTTAATCAATCTCAGAGTTCTCTTGATATTGTTCAAATTGGGTGACAAGTGGCAAAACTCTCTCAGTTTTGCTCAAATGATGTGAAAAGTGCAAAATTCTATCAAATTCTATCATGCGGGTGCAATTGAACAAGAAGTCTTTATTAATACACAAGTCATTTGGTTTGATTTAATTTTTAGATTTTAATTAGTAAGATTATGTATATATATATTGATAGGACGAGAGTCGAGCAACACTACTCGGCCCGCCCTTCAGCGGTCGGCTAAAACGACCACCGTGATCTTCTCCAATGATTCAGGAATAAACTCCATGATTAAAAGGTCAAAGCGCATTATCTGGGAATTGATCCCCGTAATGAGATATGAGGGATCAGACATCATCATACCCATAGATCTCCTATACAATCATCCTAAAGGCCCCACATCAAGGTAAGTATAATAAGCAAAACTTTAGTGTTTACTAATTCTCTTCACTTAAACGTCGGAGGAAACTGACTTAGGCAACGGAGGGGTTAGGCCGGGAGCCCACCGGTGTCAAGTTTGTGTTTGTGATTTTCAGGTCCCGCGAAGCAAGAAGAAGAAGTCTAGAAGATCAACCACTCGGTTATACAGAGGGCTTACTCAGATCCATTTCGTCGAGGTATCATATGTATATAATCATTTTATTGAAAAGACTATCGTTCTTAAAGAACTTTTCTGAAATCAATATTTTTTTAATTTAAAAAAATTAATATTCCACTATAACTTCTTATATATATAAACTCATTCTTTCTTCAAAAATCTTTTTCATCTAAAAAAGAATATTTGTTTTAGTTCATATTGTAATCTCAATTTTAATTCATCCTTATAGTTTAATTACTTCTCAGGAGTTTAACTTTTATTTTGAATTTTTCTCAAATTTTATTAATATAGCTGATTATATCTTTTGTAATTCTAGTCCTAATCCCTATGTAGAATTCATAAGTTTGTGTAGGCACATCTTTGGAGGCACTGGAAGATCCCAATCAAATATATAGATTAGTTTTGAAAGAATAACAATTATTAATTTATAGTCTGTAAGCCAAACTATAGAATTTGTAATAAATAACTTAAGCAAAAACACAACGAGGGTACCAGTTATTTACATAGACACTATGAAAAGTACAACAAAGTAAAATTTTCATTATTAAGAAATAGGTGCAGCTAGGTAAAGCTCCAATGAATAATTTAGGCACTTTTTCTAATTAACAGAAGATATATGGTAATTAATTATTTACTAAAATATGAACAATTGTTACAATAATTGAGGAATTTAAATTTACGAAATTAGTAGAAGTGGCATTTATGCCTCAATATCGAGGTTTTTCAAAAAATATTGCTAGAATAACTATTTTAAAAAGTTTGAAGCTATTCGAATTGAATTAGTAAATACTTTTTAAAAATTAAATGGTACAATTTATTTAACTTTTGATTTATATATGATACGACACAGTTTGAAATATTAATGTATTTCTACACATTTTGTAGATACTAATTTAAAATAAATGAAGATTGGAATAATGTTAATTTGTAATAAACAAAAGAGTTTGGATGAATTAACTGCATTACTTTTTCACACGAACTTGCAAAAATAATGAAGGTTTTCACATGTTATTAGGATAATTCAAGATATTTTGATATAATCGACAGTGAAAAATAAACTTAAGAAATAATTTACAATATTTTCACATATGTTTTTGGACTAATCGTGTTTTAGACCCTCAAGTATAAAAATCTTAGTTTACAATATTTTTTAAAATCTATTTATTCTATGAAGAACAATTTGAAATTATTTTAAGCAGCCTTAAAAGATTATTTTTTGGATACAAATAAATTGAAATACCAAATAGGGCACAAAACACTTACTAATAGGTCGTTAAATGTACCATTTAAACCCGAGATCTATACTAGTGAATTCCTCGATTTTCTGTCAATAATATGCTTTTGATAAATTTTTCAACATTAGCATCCAAAGTGGTGAAAAGGAGGAAAAGTGCATAAAAATTGGCAGAAAATTGCAAAGAGGGAGCAATGAACCAATTCACCCGGATGAGCATTCAGACGTAAATCAATATTGACTTTTCCATGTAGACGGGTGTCCGAATATACTTTTCCAGTAACATTAGCATCAAGAAAGTTTATGAAGATCAAATTTTGCAAATTTTTAAAGACCTAAGGTTTAGAGGATACCTTTAAAAGGAAGAAGTTATGACAAAGAGGGCATTTGATATTTAGAGAACAAGGGAAGAGAAGACAGACGTCAGCTACAGTGCAGAAGCTCGGGACAGGATTCTTACCATCTCGCTTTTGGGTTCTTGCCGCAACATGAGCGATTAACTTTATCGACTGTAGGGTTAGATGAAACCTTGGTTGCGTATTCAAACTCTATTTTGGTTTAGTTTTCTTTTTGTTATGGATTCAACTAGTTGTATAATTTACAAATGTAGAGTTTTTATCAACAAATTTTTTATGGTTAATTAAGTTTTCGTTTTTACTTTATGTGATTGTGATAATGATATTATACAACTATTGTGTATATTATCGTATTCAATCAAAACTTTAGACAAGTTATGCTATGATGGGATGTATCGTGCTGAGTTTACAATCGATTCGGGCTTGTAATTAAAACGGGTTCACATTGAATCGTGTGAAAAAAACATAAATCTTAAAGGGTTAAAAATATTTGGTTAGGATGGATTCGAAACCCTAGGGTATTTTTCTTTATATATAAATCAATCTTATAATTTTTTATTTTTGTTATTTATTTTTTGTATTTAATTAATCAAAACATCAAACACTTTTCTTAATAAATCAAACTAAATTTTTAATTGTAAAAGAATTGTAACTCAGCCTTCTTATCCCATTTGAAACGATACCTAATCATAACCACTATTCTAGTGAGTAGTAATTTTTATTTGATTTTAATTAATTATTTTTGGTACAATAACGACAACATCACTCACTATTGCCACCTTATCTCAAGGTAGTTCATTCAACATTCAACTTTTTTACAAATAGAAAATAGAAGACTTTCATAACGTCATTGTTAGGATATTTAGACTTCCAATTTTTGTTATTTCATGTTTGGAAAATTTGTGAAAAAATGATTCATATCTTATTCTTTGATATTTGATAATTGTTCTATTGAATGTAAGTTTGTGTATTATAGCGTAACGAGAAATAGAGCAAAAAACATAAAAAAGCTACAAGCGATATCAAACTGCTAGACAGACTACTTGAGCGGTCTATCAAGCGATTAGTTAGGATTCTCAATTTCTTCACGCAGAAGGCAAAATTGCTACAAGAAGTGTTTCGCCGCTCAAGAGGTCTGTACGCGAAATTATTTTATAACAACTAGGGTTTGCGATTTTTGAGTATTTTTAAGAGGTTGCTAGAGTTTTGAGCGTGTGTTTATAGAAGGAACTGCTAGAGCTTCATATGTGTAGCTCTTTTGGTCATAACTGTCGCTAGCCGCTAAGAGCCTAAGAGGAATAAACTCTATGGAGTTATTTTTTATATTCAACTCACTTGACAACAAGACAGATTCAAGAGCCTTTAAAGAAGATTATCAAGCAACCAAACCTTCAACGTTCTATCAAAGTTTGTGGAGTCTCTTGAGTGAATTCTCAAGAGTCAAAGTCTCGTGGTGTATTCTATCAGCAATCAATGTCTGGTGGTGAATTCTAACGGCAGTCGACCACGATTTAGTATACATAGATTCAGCAAAACAAGCTTACCAATTAAACTCAATAAACGGGATTTTTCAATTGGTATCAAAGCTGATCACTTAAAATTAATTTTATAAGTGTTGATCCGGTTGATTGATTTGTAATAATATATTTTCTTAGAGAAAATGCCTCGACCGGTAGACCACTCCTCCTTGACGGATCAAACTACTCATTTTTGAAAAGTAAGAATAATGGCTTTTCTTAAATCTATTGATAAACGTATCTTGCTTGCCGTTACTAAGATATACAAGTTTTCCACCGTGGTTGTTGATAGGGAAACCATCCATAAGCCCTCAGTTAGATGGGACAGAACAAATTTTGAGAATGTAAGTTGGAATAATAAAGTCATAAATGCCATCTTTAATGGAATGACACAAGAGGAGTTCCGTAGAATAAGTATGTGTGACTTAGTTAAAGAAACATGAGACATTCTGTAAGTCACTTATGAAGGAACCCAAATCATAAAAATTTCTAAACTACAGCTTATTCCTACAAGTTTTGAAACCCTTCGCATGAAAGTTGACAAAAAGTTTGATGATTTTTACGTAAATTTAAATGATATTATGAATGTCTCTTTTAATCTTGGCGAAAAAATTCCAAACTAAAAAATTATTCGAAAAATTCTTGAATCTTTATCTGCGTTTCCAACTAAAAGTAATAGCAATATAAGAGAGTAAAGGCATTAACTCTATTTTTGTTTAAAGTTTGATTAGAAACCTGCAAACTTATGAGCTAAACTTTCAAAATAACAAGGTTTTAAAAAAAATAGCTTTCACATCAACTCAAGATTTTGCTAGTGATTTTGATGATGATTTCGATCTTAAAATTATAGTTATTTTTGTGAAAAAACTCAAAAAAAATTTTGAAAGATAAAAAACCTAATCAAGAGAAAAAATTACCAAAGAAAAATGGGAAAGAAGAAATAAAAAACATGCCCAATTTTATTAAAAAGAGGTCAAAAGGCCAAATTTATTAAATCGAATGCTATATGCAAATGATATAAACATATAGCTGAAAAATTTCTAAACAATTTTAGAAAGAAGCAAAATTGATTCACTTTTACTTGAGATGATGAGAGTGAATTTGACTTGGGTGATGAAAACTAGAATGATCCCTATGGTGATGGCAATGCTATTGTTTTTATCGCTTCTGTCCAAGAATGTGACACAAAGTCTGATGATGGAAACATTGTTAGTGGTTCTGGTGAAGAAGAGAGAAAATAGGTTAGTGACACTAAGGAAAGTGAAACTTTGCAGCAAACTTATAACAAGCTTTACAATGAGAGCTATTTGTTGACTAAACAAAATGTTAAATGGGTTAATAAATTTAGATTATATGAAAAGAAAAAAAAAATCAAGTAAGAGCTAACTGAAACTTAAGCTCTAATAAGGAAGTTAAAGTCTGTTAGGAAGACTTTGTATGAAAATCTTGCCTGGTGTCAAGAAAGAAATGAATTCTTTAAATTGAGTCAAATCAAAAAATCCAAGATAGATACCTTAGAGAATGAATTGTGTTTTTGTAAATTCAAAGAAAGAGCTTGAATTGAGATTTGCTAAACTTGAGAATAATTTATCTATTGCTCAAGCTACTTTTAAGAAATTGAATGCAGGTACTAAGATTTTGGATAACATACTAGTTTTACAAAAATCAACAAAAAATAGATTTGAACTTAGATATACTGGAGGTGCAATTGGGAATATGTCCAAAAGGAAGAAAAAAGTTGGCTAGCTAACTGAAGCTACATTTGCACCATTCTTCGTGAAAAGTAAAGTAACCAGGGTAGAAAGAACATGTGGTGGCTCTGCAGCAAAAATCAATGCAAAGTGGAGAAATCAATCCAATAAAACAACCATTCAGCATGGGGAGGTAAGGCAGTCTAATCTTTTTCCTATTCGTCATCATTGTGATATTCCTGGACACATACGTCCAAATTGCATGAAATAGAGAAAGCTATATGTTCATAATAAATTTTCTGCGCCTATATGTTATCGCTGTGGGATAAACGGGTACATCAGACTTTACTGCACTAAGTTGCTTGAACAAAATAAGTTCAGGTTTAACATGTCACATCTACCTACGAAAATTTGGACTTCGACTCCAGAAACTTTGCCTTTGAAAATCAAGAAAATTTGAATTAAGAAGGGTGATCTAGACTACTTTCTTACGAATTGAAATATTCAGTTTTGGCTGGTTAGTTGGTTGAGTCATGCCGTCTTTTGTTTATTGTTTTCATTATTTTTTTAAAGATATTTTTTGGGATTCTTTTGGAGTCTTTAAAAAAAAAAAAATGTGGAGTACTTTATTAAGGTGCGAGTATCAATTCTAGGCACGTGATTATCTTCGTGTAAAATCACATTTTTTTTCTTCTTTCAGATTAAGTGCATCACTTGAATTCTAAGTACTTTTGTTCTTATTGTTCTGAAACATTTTTAAAGATGAATCTATTCTATACCCACTTAAACGTTAATAGATGCAGAAATCTTCTGAACTTGGGATAAAATTTATCTATAGGCCATTCTTATTTTTTAGTTTTCCAAGATACCACAAAATGACATCATAGTAGTAACCCACAAGAACTTAAAATTTAAACTCTTCTCTTCTTTTGATCTTGTATGTTTGGCTTAATAAAATGGTTACCTATACGAACTTTATTTTTTCATTCGCATTAGTGTGAAAGCCATCGATAAAAGAAAGAAAAGAAAAAGAAAAAAAAAGAAAAAAAAATTTATAGTCTTTAGTTGATGGGGAGTTATTTTGTAAAGTGATTGGGTCTAAGTTGGTTTGATTTTGTGAATTTCTTCAATGCTGATATATAAATGTGATTCAATTATATCGTTCTCATAAAAGATTTGATCTTGGAGTTTAGAAAATCTTTCAAGTCACACACATACTGTTTTATATAGAATCTCATCTGATTATGTTTCTATGTATATGAACATAGGATATCATGGACTCCTTGTGTGTTTTGACCATTTTAACTAGAATTTATAATTTCAAACATATAAAAATGTACACGGGTCTTGTACTTATTCTTTAATTTTATTCCCTACACAAAAAGATCTATTTTGAATTTCTTTTTTAATTGAGTTTGTCTATTCCTGAATAAAAGGAGGAGATATGTGTCGAAGGGGATAGTCTCTTTTGAGAGGGAGTAAGTTATTTTTTTTGTTGAGTCGTTTGTATGATATTATGAATGTTGAATGTTGCATGACTGAAAGGATGAATTGGCCTATTTGTGACGCTTTGAACTCCGGAGACATCTAGAGTGACAATAACTAATAAATGTGTGACGCCCCGAATCTTGGGAGCATCTCAATTGACAATTAAGTAATAGGGTTGCGAAAATTAAATAACGATAATACTTATGCATGCTAAAAAATAGATATTATAGAGTTATATAATACAGACCTAAATAAATTTTTTTTGTAGTACATCAAACATTACAGAAAACAGGTGGATAACTACAAAACTAGTACTACGTGGCCGAGGAAGGCTGGAGGAAAGCCAGAAACTCTTAATCAAGGCTTTATGTCCGCGTCAACGTACTCGTTAATAAGCTCTTCTAACTCTTCGGAACCTGGCATGGAATGCGAGAGAAACTCACACCAACATATAAATATTTCTCAAATAGTAGGGCAAAACACGATAGATAAAATAGTAGGTTAATCATGACGGTAATTATAATGAGAAATGATGCAGCCAATTTAATTTTTTAATCCATTTTAAACTTAAGTTATTCTAAGTTCTCCCAATTAAGGTGAACCAGCCTAAAATCCTGTGATCCCAACTACGCTGACCAAGTCTACCGACTGACATAAAGAGTGTTCCTTAAGTTGTGGGATGATTACGTAGCGGACTAAATGTTCAACCGGGTCATTACTGACGACAAGGGCGTGGACAAGTCAACACTCAGGCTCTCGACTCTCAGGTCAAGGTCAAACACGGGATCGCAAAATCTAACTCCGATTATTACGCCACCTGAACCACATTCACCAAAAAACAAATATCATAACAATGTGCATTTAGCATTTGGGGCAAAACCTCCCAAAATAATTCAGGGTATATAGCCAATATTATAATATTTTGAAATATTTAAATTTTAACAATTTCAATTCCATCAATCACAATACCAACCCTAAGGTTCAATTTTCATTCTTTTCTTAAAATAAAATGGTGAACCCCGTAAAACCCACCCAATGATGATGTGGCATGATGCAATATGCTAAAATTATAATTTTTTAACTTACATGAAAATTTATGCATGGATATAATTATTTAGCATGTAAGGAAAAAAGTATACCAATTAATCTAAAGTTACATTAAAATACTTAGGCTAAAAATACAATAGGCATAGACTAATGATTTAACTAAATTTGCATGTAAATAATTCAATCACTAAAATCATATAAATATATCAAGACAATATCACACATTCTAAATATTTAACCATGCATAACATAATATAAGAAACCCAAAACAATAGCATTAACACAAAAACACATTTAACTACAGTCAGGATTTTCAGATTTTAGCTACTGGTTTTAAAATTTTTAAAATGCTTAGACACGGAATTAAAATTTTTGATTTAGTAGGCACCATATTTGAGATGTTATGAACACTTTTTGTGTTTTACACTTTTATAAATTTTGACTCTAAGATCTCGGTTTTGACAAAACAATATTCTGTGACACTGCAGAGAAAAATTTCAGAACAGTGGCGCGAAAATTCAGTGGCTTTAAAAACAGGAATGAGGACTTAGACTTAAAAATTCATTTTTCAAAATTTTAAAATGGTAGATCTATGAGTTTAGAGTCTCTGGGATTTGACCTTATAATTTTTTCATTTTTCTTGAATTTATTATAAATATTCTACCAAACAGTATCCAGATTCGACACATTTTAAGAGAATCGTTTCCATTTTCTCTATATACATGCAAATGGGTTGATTCTAGTAGGATTAGAAAGATAAGACATTTATCTATCCAACCACATAAAAATCATACAGAGAGCTTACTTCCACAGTAAATGATAGGGATTCAAAGTGGTCTGTCCAAATAGCCATTTTAACTCGATTTACTTATCTATTTTTAAAAAAATAAAAAAAAAGATTTGGAGCTCAAGAAAATTCGTACATAAAAATAATATATTCATGAAATTACAATAAAAATGCCAGAGATTTTGGATGAGTTTAGATCACTAAACAAAAATAGAAAAAATTAAATTTTTGAAAAAAATCCTTTCTGGACAGATTTGAGTATGAAGAGATTGTGTGTTTTTTAGGCTCCTAGGCCCATGGCCCTTGCATGCATGGCTATATATCTCATGTATATGATTTATACATGACCTATACATCATGTACATGGATGAAAATCAAAAGAAAGTGGTGGATGGTGAGGAGAGAGAGAGAAAGAACAAAAATTAAGCCTTAAGGTCACATCTCATGAGTTTGAATATGGATATTAGGTTTTGGTGAGATTAGGAGATGAAAAAAAAACTTGTAAATGAAAAATAAATGTGTAAAGATGTTGTTTCTACCTTGATATAGTTTGGTGGATGATGGATGTTTGAGCCTTGAAGAACTCAAGAATTTTGAAAAAACACCAACTTTTCCTCACTTTCTCTCTTTAAAATCTACTTTGAACAGTTAAAATACAAACACAAAGAGGGAAAGAGAGGGATGGACGAAAATGGAGGGGGAGGGGGTGTGTTTACCTCTTTTTAAAATTAATTTGGTAGCTAAAATAGGCTTATGATATATATGTAAGACCTATGGTAAGCTATGATCACTTAAAACTTATGCATATATGACAACATGTATATAAAAATGAGGTTGATTGTGTTAGTCTCCATAGTGGCTGGCCAAGAGAGGATAAATTGGCTCTAATTTCAAATTTTGTTGTATAATATTATTTTATTATATATTTAATGATATATATTTACTACATTGTTCAAGAATTGTATCCAAAAATTAATTTAATGCATATTTTTAACTATGAATACTAATGATTTGAATTAATATAATAATTTTGGGTATTGTACTTAATTTTTATATCTTAGTTTAATTATAGAATTATTTAGTTGTAGTGGTTGGGTTAAATTTTAATTTTTGTACAATTTTGTAACTTGATGTATATTTTAAATTACTTTTATGCAAGTTTTAATTTAATTTGATGAATTTAGATTTTAAAAATCAATTTCAAGATTTAATATTATTTTATCATTAATTAATTATTTATATGTTGTATTAAGTTTCTTTATATTAATATACAAGTTGGCCCAAAGTTATATTATTAAATTAGATTGTTACTTTTGATTAGGTTACTTATAGAGATTTATACATATACATATACATATATATAATAAGCTATCTTTTTATTTATTTAGTTATTTTATGTACTAAAGTCATTTTTTACTTTTGATTATTATATACTAAAGTAACTATTTTTTTTTGTTTTATGATTATTTTATTAGGTTGTAGAGAAGAGTATAATTATATATATATATATATATATATCCTCTTATATATATAAAGCTGTACATTTATAATATTATTTTTGATTATTTTAATAGGGACATAGTGTTGTAGAGAATTAAGATTTATTGATTGTTTTATTGTGTTTGTTGTAGAGATTTTTTTATATATGTATGTATACTTGTGTGTATAAAGCTTGTATTGGAGTTTGTGTGAGTTTGCATTGTAGTTACATAAAAAAATTATTATTATTATTATTTATTATTTTAAATTGAGATTAGTGTTGTAGGGATTTAATACTTTATTGATTATTATGTTATTGTAGAGATTTATTTATTTATTAATTATTATATTAGGTGCGTTGTAGAGATTATTTTATTATATGTATATAGATATTTGTATATATAATAAGCTTGTGTTGAAAATTGTGATTTTGTGTTGTAGAGATTTGAAATTATTAATTGTGTTGTAAAAATTCTTTTATATATATATATTTGTATATATAAAACTTTGTTGAAGGATGTGTGTGAGTTGGTGGTGGGATTATTATTTTGTAATTTAACATTTTATATACTATTATTATTTTAAACTCTATGGTTGCTACTATTTTTAACATTTATTATATTATTTGGCTATTTATTTATCCTCTATTATTCTTATTATTTAATAATATTTTATTATTATTATTGTTTTTTTGCAAGTCATGAAAATATAATTATTTTTTTTAAGTTGAAATTTTATTTGATTTGATTTGAAATATTGTATTTTATCTTATTAGGTACATACTTCTAGGTAGTCTCATACACGTGACATATATGTATTTAGCACATATATATATATATTAATTAATGTTAGTTGTAGATAATTATGGTGAGAAATATCCTAAGAGCTTTTGAGAAATTTTAAAGACATAAGGGACTAGTGTGTAATTATTGGTAGTAAGAGTTTTAGGAACTCTTGGGTGTAATCTGGATGAGGATTTAAGTGTTTTCTTACGGCATTGATAACTTGTTATGAACTTTGATATCTTAGGATGAAAGTATAATTATCTTAAAGAGTTTAGGGTCGAAGTGTGATTATTAGAAGTCACGGGGTTTAAGCATATGAGTATAATTTTCTTATTTTTTGAATTTGGGAGTCGAATTTTGCTGTAGTAGGACAACACATATAGATTGTTGGATTTGAAAGGCTACGAGGTAAAGTCAGCATTTCTTAAGAAGGGTTTATGGCTCGAAGTTTCATTTCTAAGTTTAGCTCATTAGAGTTTTGAGTGAGTGTTCTTAGGGTAGTTTAATGATCTTCGAAATTAGAGGGTTTTTTTAGGGTTTTTGATTTTCGGGGTCTGATTATTAAGTTATGATCATGTTAAGATTTTAATCTTATTATGACATAAAATTCTATCAGTTTACCGTTACTAATCTTATGGTTTAGAACCGGGTCCTTACAAAAGGTGCGAGAAATTAAATAGCGATATTACCTATACATATCAAAAGAAATAAAGTAGAGTAATAATTACGATTACAAATCCAAAATAAAAGTGTTTTTGAAGCATAAAAAAAACAACACTACATATAATTGCAGAAGGGCTGATAAAAAAAAATCGACAGGTTGAGGCAGTGAGACTCCTGCTCATGGGAGCCAAAACTCCACTTCTTCATCAATAGCTTCGCCGGTCGGTGCCTACGGATCCTTAAAACCTGGTATAAAATGTTATGAGCTAACGCCCAGAGAAAACAACATAGATATACAAGTATTTCTCATGCAGTAGGTTACATATTAGGAAAATGTTTACGACAAAAGATATGGAAGAAATGATGGAGTGTGTTTCACTACTAAGTCAAATTTATACCCTAAGTTATTCTAGGCTTTCTCAACCAGGGCAAACCATTCTAACGTTGATTCCAACCAAAGGACCAAATCTACCGACCTATTATAGGCGTTCCTTCAGCTGTGAGATGACTACATATTCGAACTAAGTGTCTAGTCAGGTCATCACTGATGGCAAGGCGTGGAGAATCACATCATCAACATGGTTGGTCTCTCGGATCTCAGGTCAAGATCTAGTACGGGATCGCGATATCTTTAACTCTTATTATTTTGCCACTCAATCCGTCATTCACCAAATTTCCAAATAACCGTGCATATAGCACCCTAGGGAACCGCCTCGAAAATAAGCATGGCATTCAGCCGATATCACAGTACCAAATCTCATGGAACAAGCCACCATCCTACGGTTCAATTTCATTATTTTCTTAAAATTTAGTGAATCCCGTAATTTCCAACCTAATGCTAATGAGCCATGTAACATTATGCTAAAATATAAATTTTCAATTTATAAAGGAATCTCAAGCCATGCACTTGACTATTAACATGTGGAAAATAAACATAAGAATAATTATAAACTAATGCTAACATGCTTAGGCTTAGGAACATAGTATGTATGCATAAAATTTGAGCTAAGCTCGCATGTAAATCAAATCAATCGACAAAAATCATGTAAATAAATTAAACTACGTACTATGCATCACAATAATCCAAATAAGGCATAGCATAAATATAGGACATTGAAGGAAAAGACTTAAACACATGAGCATCCATTGAGCACTTTCAGGATTTTAATTCTACCTTTTATTCTTGGGATATTTGAAATATCAAATCTTAGAAATACAATTGGAAAATTAGTAGGTAACATATTCGTGATATTCTGAACATTTTTTGTGAAGAAAACTTTTTTGGATTTTGCCTCTAAGACCTTGATTTTTTAAAAATAAAAATGGGTGATAGAAAGTAAGTAGACTTTAGCATGATGGTGTGATTTTCAGTCGACTTTAAAAATTCAAAATGAGGACTTATCCTTACTGAGTGATTTTAAATTTTTTTACAGAGATAAATATTCAAGTTATGAAGCTCTGACACTTGATCTTGCTGAAAAAGTATTTATATTTTATTGTTTATCAATTTTCTATCAAACAGTGTCCAAATTTGACACTTTTTGGGAGAATCAACACAACTTTCTCTACACTCAAGTTTTTCGAGTGATTCTAGTAGGGTTTGAAAGACAAAACAAATATCTAACGAACCTCACTAGTCTCATGCAAAAAACTTGTTTCTACAGAAAATGGTGCCACTCCAAAGTTGTCCTTCAAGACAATATTTTAAACTATTTTTTAACCCGAATTTTAAAAATATAAAAATAAATGAACTAGATTTCAAGAAAATTCATGCATGCAGAGAATATCAACATGATGCTAGAGTAAAAATGATAGAGCATCCACTCAAGTCTAGTCCTAAAAAGAAATTAGGAGAAACTCGAATTTTTTTACAAAATCGCCTCAAGTTAGATTCATGTTTATGCATGTTTTTGGCTCTTACATGATCCATACGTGTACGGCCATATTCCTCTTATATATGATTTATATAAGAGTTATACACAATTTTTGAGGATCAAAAATAAAAAAGAAAGAAAGAATGATGAAGAGAGAAAATAAGGATGAAAATGGGGTCTCATCATCTCATGAGATTTGAGGATGAATCTTGAGCCATTGAATTTGTGAGCCAAAAAGATCAAGAAAAAGAGAAAAACATCTATCTAAATGTTGTTCCTACCTTGTTTTAGGGGTTGAACTGATGAAAGATGAGGATCTTGAGGTTGGACACCCAAGACTGGGGCTCCCAATGCTTGAATACCAAGAACTAGCCTTCGTTACTCTCTCTCTCTAGTCTTCACTCACCAACACTAGGCAAATTTTTTTTTGAAACCAAAATCTGGTTTGGGGGGTGTGGTAGCCGAACCATGGGGTGGCGGTGGGTTCTTGAATTGAATTTTGGTAGTGGAGGCTCAATCATGAAGGTTGTAAGAGATGAGGTGACCCTAGCCACACAATGGACATGCATGTATGACAAAATATAAAAATATGGGTTGAGTGTATAACCTCCCAAGGTGTCCGGCCAAAGCAATGATTTAGGCTTTAAATTTGAAATTTTGATGTATTACATTACTATATTAATGATTTGATAGTATAATTATACTATATTGTTTAAGAATTATGTTCAAAAATTAATTTAATGTATATTTTTAATCACGAATATTACAAATTTGAACTAATGTAATAATTTTAGGCTTTGTACTTTATTTCTATAATTTAGTTTAATTATATCCTTATTTAATTACGATAGTTGGGCTAAATTAAGCATTTTGTACAATTTTGTGACTTAATGTACATTTTTTGTTACCTTTTTACTAATATTGAATTAAAAAGATATCTTTAGGTTTAGAACCTTAATTTCATAATTTAATATTATTTTACCATTATTTAATTATTTATATGGTATATTTTTGGTTTAATTGAGTCTTTTTATAATCATGTGTGATTTTGACTTAAAGTGAGTTTGATTATCGAATTAGAGTTTTATAAACTTGCATATATATATATATATATTTGATTGTGTGTTGGAAAATTAAGTTAGTGGGTTTGTCCTTGTGGCATATTTTAATTGGGCCATGTTGATTACAATTGATTTTTTTTTTGTTAACTATTATTATTAATTTGATATTAGGGTTGTGCCTACTATTATTTATTTATTGTTATTATATTTACTTTACTTATTTTATTTTACCTATTTATTTATTTATTTTTACTCATCGGATTGGGAGGTCACTTTCGGGTTCTAGGATGTCGGTTCTAGGTTCATGCTCTAAGTTAGCTTGTTAGGGTTTTTATGTGACAATTCTAATTAAATTAACTGTTTTACCGGCGCTAGTAAGGTACCTAAAAGCCAGGTCCTTACACTAATTTTGAATGCTTTGAGATTTTGTTATACAATTGCCAAACGGTGAGATTATTAGAATATTTAGACCTCTATTTTTTGTAATTTAATGTTTGGTAAATATGTACTTAAATGATTCATATCTTATTCTTTAATATTTGATACGTGTTCTATTAAAGGTATGTTTATATTGCACAGTAACAAGAAATGGTGCTGAAAACATCAAAAAGCTGCTAACGATATCAGACCACTCGAGCGGTACATTAAGCGGTTAGTTAGTACTTTCGGTTTCTTTACACAAAAGGCAAAACTGATGCGATCAGTGTTTCACCGCTCAAACAGTGCATAGATCGCTCGAGCGGTCTGTACGCAAAAATTGTTTTATAATAGCTAAGGTTTCGCGATTTTTGAGTATTTTTTAAGAAGCTATTAGGGTTTTTAGTGTGTGTCTATATAGAGGGCGCTAGGGCTTCGTATCTGTAGCTCATTTGAGCATAACTATCGTTAGATGTCAAGAGCCTAAGAGGAATGAACTCCAATGAGTTATTTTTTGTATTTAACTCACTTGACGACAAGGCAGATTCAATAACCTTCAAAGAAGATAGTCAAGCAACTAAAACTTTCAACGTTCTATTCAAGTTCATAGAGTCTCTAGAGTAGATTCTCAAGAGTTAAAGTCTAGTGGTGGATTCTGTTAGCAATCAAAGTTCGGTAGTGGATTTCAATAGCGGTCGAGCGCAGTTAGGCGTGTGTGGATTTGGCAAGATAGGCTTACTATCGTAGATTGTGAATTCAAAATGGTTTGTCAGATTTCTTGTAATCAAAACTTATTATAGTGTTTGATTTCACTAGACCTGGTTTGGTCTCATAGTTTTTACTTAGTTTGGGATTATTCACGTAAAAATTCTTTTGTCTCGTTTGATTGGATTTTATTGCTTGTGTTGTTTTATTTGTTTTACGGCGTTTAAATTTTTTAGAAAAATCGATTAGTAAAAATCAATCAATAAATTGGATTTTTCACAAGCTTTTCAAAAAATAATGACCATGAAAATCTTAATATTTAGAATAATGAAAACATCATGAATCATGTTGATCAATATTATCTTCTATTGCTCGTAATTTTTAATTATTCTTGTCACACCTCAAATTCAAAAGCGTATGATCAGATGCAGACCACGAGTGTCAGTCCAAATGGGCTACAAAATCCCTAAGATCAAAACAAACTTTATGAAGCATATGAAGTATCGTAATATGCAAAAAATGGGTAAAACGAAACCCAAATCATAGTGAATATCTGTTGGACATAACAACACATGTTTTGGGGTTATTCATGAAAACATAATTCGAATGTCAAAGAAACTATTCGAATTGTTACTAAATGAAATATGAAAAAAAAACTAAGAGGACACTTATATGGGGCAACATTACACAATAGAGTCCTCTACTAGCGTATATCTCTTGAAAATGTTAAATATAACATTAATTATTTGGTTACATGACTTGGGTTATATAATTGTATGGTGTTCACAAATTATGCTAAAGTGTTAATTTACTGATCATTGTTATTTTCACTTTGTTTGGCATAACCTTAGCATCACGTGCATTAGTACATCTATGCCTAGGATGGGATATGCATTCATCACACTTGGGTTGGGATATGCGGGAATTACTTAAATTATAATGCTGGATGAAATAAACCCTAGGGTGATTTTATTCCGAGCGGTGTCCCATGATTTTGTTAATAAAATGATTTTGGGGTGTTGTACCCCGCTTGTATGCCACGATATGAAATTTTGAGATGGTACCTCATGGTGGAGGTGGTTCAGGTGGTGAAATAATTAGCGATATAATATGCGTTGATCCCATATTAGACTTTGACCTGAGATTTGATAACCTGATCGTGATGATTTTCCACACCTTATTGTCAAGATGACCCTATTGAACTTTTAGTTCGGCTATGTAGCTATTCCACGGTTGAAGGAATGCCTAAAATCGATCGGTAGACTTGGTATGTGGTGGTTGGATCGGAGTTAGGGCGGTTTACCTAGGTTGGGTTAACCTGGAATGACTTAAGGTTTTAAAATTTTTTAGTAATAAACTAGGAACATCATTTGCATCGTTGCACCTGTTCATTTATTAATTCACTATTATCTGCCAAGTAATACATGTTAAATAATTTAATTTTGGAGTTGGATCATATTTGAATTATACTGTTAGATTTTCTAGAGTTTTTTTACTGGGCTTTGGCTCATGGCATTTTATGCTAGGTTTTGAGGAACCAGATGTTCAGCCTGACTATCAGGCTTTGGGAGAGGAAGAGCCATGGCTCCCGTGAGCCAATGACACACAATTACCAATTCTTGTTATCTTTTTCTAGTATTTTGAGACCCGTGTATCAAGCAGTTGCATGTATATTTTTATATATTTTCGTCAAGGTTTGTAATATTTGTAATACTCTACTTTATTTTGTTTGGAAGGGTACGAATAGTATGCTTATTTTACCGTATTTTATTAGTGTCGCTCTTAGATGCTTTCAGAAATCTAGGGCGTCACAACTTGGTATGAGAGCATAGGCTCAACCCTAACCTACGTAATCATTGTTTAGACTTAGATCCTTAGAGTTGGCTAGGTTTTTGATCATGTATTAGACTTGGAACTTTTGAACTACAGTTTATCTCAAACTAATATCGTCCTTGTGTTTCCTTGTAGGATGGACTCACCACCGTCATCGCGGGAAACTTTTGTGCCACAGAGCCCAGTTAACTGGGATGGGACAGACTCTGGAGACTCCCATGTTAGTTTTGACTTTTAGGGCCCTTTTTGCTACTTACCGAACTGGGTCGTGCCACTCGTCCCAAAGAACACCAAGGGAAATACCCATTTGGAGAGGGAAGCGGGATGCGATCTGACACATCCAAAAGGTCAGAGAAGAATACCCCAAGGTCACGGGAAACCAATTCAAAGCTTTGATCAAGAGAAGAGTGGATAACCAGTTTCGACAGGTGCATCAGGCTACTAGGATGGTTCACGATGGCCCCACCTTTGAGAGATTGACGGCTATGGCCGCCAACCCAGACGTGTATGCACCGATTTTTCTACGTACCTGCCACCTGGAGAAGGAGGTTTACTCTGCCAGTTCATTCGATCGTCCACCACCACCCGCATCTCCTGATCATCCACCAGCTTCCCCCGAGTACACCTCGGCCTCACCGAAGTATACCCCAGCCTCACCTATCTACAAACCTGCCACACCCCCACTGGAGTACGCACTGCCCTCCACCATATATACACTAGTGCCACCAGCAGCCCCTACCGCAGGAGATGCAGACGAGGAGGATCCTATTGAGGATTTCGACTATATGGGTTTTTGGAACGGGGTAGTTAGTGATGTTTTGATGTTTTGATTCCACAACTCTATGTGAAAACTTTGTGAATGTTTGCACTCCTTGTTTAAAACTCTAGCAATCCTTTTTAATGTTTAGAATTTATGTTATCTCTATTACTTTAATGCTTCCTTAGCAATGAACGACATTTAATGTAATCTTATACATTGCAAAATAATACCATAAACTCTCAAACAAAGGGGGGAATATAAATAAATAAATAAACAAGTAAATAAACCCTGATTACGATAATTTCTAACACTTTGATAACTTTAAAACTAAAAGGGATGAACAAACCCAGAGGACGACCATGTCTTCACCTTGCACCCAGCATAGAACAGTCGAAAGAAGGAAAAAATGAAAACCTCAATGACCTTCTCAAAAATCTAGTCGACGCCTTACGTCAGCTAGCACCAGCACGGGCCCTGCCACCAATTGTTCCAAATCGAACCGCGATGTTCTCCAAGTTTCGAAGGCTGCGACCACCAATATTTACAAGAAGAATGAACCCGTGAGGCAGAAGGATGGCTTAGATAGATCAAAAAGATGCTGTATACGATGGATGTGCGGAGAGAGGTAGATCTAGTTGCTTTAGCCTCATACCAGCTTGAAGAAGAAGTTTCTTTAAAAGTACTTCCCCGATGTTTTAAAGAAAAATATGATATGACAATTTTTGGAGTTAAAACAGAACAAAATGACAGTAGCTGAGTATGCTGCAAGATATGAAGAACTGGGAAGACATGGTACGGCCCTTATTTCGGATGAGACCTCTTGAGCTTGACGGTTTGAGTGGGGCTTGGAACCGGTTGTTCGAGGACGTCTAGTAGGCATGCGCCTACTCACATATGCGGAAGTTGTGGATATCGCTCTATGTTTATAGTACATTCGAGAAATAGTACACTTACATAGGGTACTAGCTTCTATTGTTTCTGACCGAGATCCTCATTTCAGGTCTCGCTTTTGGCAAAGTCTACAGACAGCGTTAGGAACAGAGCTCTTCTTCAGCACAGCTTTTCATCCTCAGATCGACAAGTAATCGGAGCACACGATCTAGGTACTTGAAGATATGCTAAGAGCTTGTGTAATGGACTTTAAGGGAAGTTGGGAGAAACACTTGCCACTAGTTGAGTTTGCCTACAACAGCAGCTACGAAGCCAGCATTGGTATGCCACCATATGAGGGGCTCTATGGCCGACCATGTAGATCACCGGTGTGTTGGATAGAGACTAGAGAGACTAGCTTATTGGGACAAGATATCGTGCTCAAGAAGATTGAGAGTCAAACTAATTTGGCAATGCCTCATCACTATGCAGAGCTGGTAAAAAAGTTATGTTGATCAACGGTGTAGACCCCAAGAATTCAAAGTTGGAGATCACGTGTTTCTCAAGATACAGCTACGACGAGGAGTCATCCGATTCGGAAGGAAAGGAAAGCTGTCGCCAAGATATATTGGTCTGTTCGAGATGTTGGCCAGAGTTGGAGCAGTTACCTATAGTTTAGCTCTGCTACGTCAGCTTGTAGATGTTCACGACCGATTTCACGTGTCGATGCTGCAAAAATATGAGCTAGACGCTGTTCACACTCTCAATTGGGAGGAGATCCGGATATATGAGGATGCTATATGTTTGAGGAAAGGCCAGTGAAGATCTTAAATTGCCACAACAAAGTGCTCATAGGGAAAACGATCCCATTGGTTCATGTCCTATGGCGACATCACAGAGTAGATGAATCAACGTGGGAGCGAGAAGACGCGATGCTTGTAAGAGGTAAGACTGCCAATATTTTTGTTTTTGCAAATAATTATCTAGAAAAAAATTAACTGGACGTGCAAACGCCAAAATAGGCTACAGATAAAACTTTTGATGACGAACGATAAAAATAAAACCCGTGCATCCGAAATTAATTTAGAAGAATACCTTTTTACTGATCGAATATTTAACTACGATTTGAATTCGAGTTGAATCTCATGTCAAAACTTCTACTGTATTCTCTTATGCGATTCCCAGATATAGTGTGGGCTATAATTCTCTGAGAACTCGTACCGGCAGAACCTGGACAACTTTAGTCTTAGAAGATAAGTTATAAAACTAGTTCAGCCTACCCGCATATTTATAGGGCTACAGTAGGGACCTAAGGAGTAATTATGAGTAAGACTTCTAGTGGAACACAGACACGTATCAACAGTTTTTGCAATTAAGCAAACCTCATAACAGTATCTGCAATTATGAAAAATTAGCTGTGATTTCTGCAATTTTCATAAAATATTAAATTACAGTTCACACTACTAAAGAACTATAATTGCACTTTGACCCATAATCTCAAGACCATCTAGCATTAAGCTTATGTTATTAAATGCTTACCATTTCTTCCCACGTTAAGATTTCTGATATCCACCAATTAAATTTAACTTAATCGGCATCTTGATATTCCTTAAATCCTTCCGCTTAACTTATTTGACCATCGGATAATCAAATCTACCGTAGGGTTTGGCCCGATCAAAACTTATAAGCTCCCTTAAGGGGGTATCGTCAATCTCGATATTTCGGGACGTAAATTCCATCAATAATTAATATTCACCATATAAATAATACCGCTATCCAACTCACCGAGAATATAGACTCATATAAGATCGCACCCTCTAATGAATAAAAATAATGAATATTAAATATATGCAGATCAATAATTATTTCAAGATTAAAATGATAAGTACTACCCATAATAACCTTAGAGTGTAAATTAATTTATATAGTCAGTATAAAATTAATTACCCCAAATGCCCCGTTCAATACATATAAAGTGTACTAGCACAGAGAGTCAGAATAATAGACGGCGCTATTATCTGTTCCCAGTAACCAAGACAGGTCTACTAAAACTCTGTGCTACAGTCGTACCGATGGTATGTCAATTTTCATCTAAATTGTGAACATAAAACTTATATTCTGTAAGAACCTAAAATCTGATCTTCTGTGTGTAAGCCGTACTCTACACACTTTATTAAATACTATATAGAATATCGGACATCCATGCATAACAAAAAAATGATATACATACACTACTCATAAAGATTCTTATAAAATAAAAAATTAATTTTATTAAAATAAAATTAAATACTAAAACATGGTTTTCAGTATACCAACCATAACAATCTCCCACTTATACTCAAAACTAAGCAGCCATATATTTGACTCCCTTACCCTCTACATGACTATCAAAAGTTTTAGTCGGTAAGCTCTTTGTAAAAGGATCTGCAAGGTTGTCTCCTGATGCAAGCTCTATGCCTGATTGAAAATCTGAGTCTGTGTACCCCAAAGGTACTAGACTATCTACCTGGTAAACCAACATATAATTTTTAGTCATTTTTAGGTTTTTGATTATATTCTTTACCGCAGTCCAATACTCCTGCCTTGGATTAGACTGATATTTGCTAACCATGCCAACAGCAAAGCAGATGTTGAGTCTAGTGCAAAGTATAGCATACATGAGGCTTCCTACTGCCGAAGCATAAGGAACTGCCTTCAACTTTTCTATCTCATAAGGTGTCTTAGGACACTGATCATTGGATAGAGTGATTCCATGCCTAAAAGGAAGAAATCCTTTCTTGGAATCCTGCATGCTAAAACGAGCAAGGATATTATCGATATACTTTGCTTGTGAAAAGCCCAACATCATTTTTTTTTGATCTCGCACAAACTTGATCCCAATGATATAACTGGCTTCTCCCAAGTCTTTCATATCGAATTTCCCAGATAATCATACTTTAACTTCCCCCACATCGTTTTTGATGTGCAAAATATCGTCTATATAAAGTACTAGGAAGATCACCACGCTTCCGTCACGCTTCCATCACGCTTTTTGTACACATAGAACTCATCTGGACTTTGATCAAAATCATAAGACTTAATAGCTTGATCAAACCAAATGTTTCAAGACCTCAATGCCTACTTAAATCCATAAATGGATCTCTTAATCTAACATAATCATGTGTTCCTAGCCCATTTGCTATGAATCTGTCTGGTTGTATCATATTGATACACTCATCAAGACTTCTGTTAAGAAAATCTGTCTTGACATCCATTTGCCAAATTTCGTAATCGAAATGAGTGGCAATGGATAAGAGAATCTACATAGACTTAAGCATGGCTACCGGTGAAAATTTTTTCTCATAATTGATCCATTCTTTCTGAGTGAACACTTTAGTAACAAGTCTAGCTTTGAAGGTTTCAACCTTCTCGTCTGCTTCTCTTTCTTTACATCCAATGGGTTTTATCCCTTCGGGTGATTTTACAAGTTCCCAGACTTGATTGGAATATATAGATTTCATCTCTGAATTTATAGCCTTTTGCCAAAGATTTACATTTTTATCTTGAAGTGTTTCATTGTAGTGATAGAGCTCGGTATCTAGTTTTGCCGGGTTCATGTTAAAAGACTCTCCTAAGAGCATATACCGGTCAGGTTGATGAACAACTCTCCCATTACGATGAGGCACTACCTATATCTGTGTACTAGCAATAACACGCTGTGCAGAATCAGAACCCTGTTCTTGATTTACACCTGTCTCGATAATCCTCCAGCTACGATGAGGTAATGGGATATCAGTGAGGGTTTCTTCCGTTCTACTGGTATTTTCTCTCAGTTTTTCCAGAATAATATTGATTTTGGGCCTGTAATCCTTAATATAATTCTCTTCCAAGAATCGAGCATTGGTGCTAACAATGACCTTATGATCCATAGGATTTTAAAACATACCACCCTTCATTCCCTTGGGATACCTTATAAAGAAATAGACTTCTGTCCTCGATTTCAACTTACCCGCGTTCCTTGTCAGCACATGTGCTGAACACTCCCAAATCCGAATGTGTTTCAGACTAGGCTTACACTCGGTCTATAATTCTGTGAGAGTAGAAGGTACTGACTTAGAAGGTATCAAGTTCAAAATGTAAGCCGTTGTCTCTAAAGTGAGTCCCCAAATCGAATCGGGTAAACCTGAATAACTCATCATGGACCATACTATTTTCATAAGAGTCATATTCCTTATTTTTGCTACACCATTCAGCTGCGGAGTGCCAGGTGCAGTCAACTGGGATGTAATTCGCTCTGATGACAAGTAATACTTAAACTCTCCAAAGAGCTATTCCCCACCACGGTCGGATCGTAGTGATTTGATACTTTTACCCAGACGCTTCTCTGCCTCCGCCTTGAATTCTTTGAATTTCTCAAAGCATTCAGACTTATGGTGTATCAGGTAAATATATACATACCTTGAATAGTTATCAATGAAACTGATGAAGTACTTAAAGTCACCTATATCCTGAATTTTCATAGGACCACATACATCAGAATGAACCAGCTCTAACGGTTCTTTAGCTCTATAGCCTTTGGCCGAAAAGGACCTCTTGGTCATTTTACCTTTTAAGCAAGATTCACAGACTGGAAGTACCTCCACTTCCAATGAACTTAAATGTCCATCTGGTACTAGTCTGTTTATCCTTTTTAGATTAATATGACCCAAGCGTAAGTGCCAAAGAAATGTTTAGTTCATTAAATAATGAAACTTTCTCTTATATGATAGATTAAATGTGTTACTCATTTCAGTCAGTTGCAGTGTAGAAGAGATTAGAGTAATAATATAAAGATCATTCACCAATGTACCAGAACAGATAACCCGTTTATTATCATTAATAACCACAGAGTTATTAAAATAAACCAAATATCCGTCTTTAGCTAATCTAGAAATGAAAACTAAGTTGCTTCTAGTGACAGGTACATAAAGACAATCTCTTAATATTAAAACCCGATCTCTACCAAAACTGAGAGTGACATCTCCTACTACAACTGCTATTATCTTTGTATTATTGCCCATATGCAGGTAAATCTCTCCATTACTAAGTTATCGGATTTCTTGGAACCCCTACAATGAATTGCAGACATGATTAGTGGCTTTCGTATCTACACAACAGGTACCGGTAGATAACACCGCTAAATATGTTTCCACAACTAGTGAACAAAAATTACCCTGTTTGTTCTGTCTTCTGAGAAATACTGGACACAGCTTTTTCCAGTGACGTGTTTGGTTATAATGAAAATATATGCCTTTTGGCTTTTTTACACCAGTCTGTGGCCCACTAACTACCTTGAAAATCGTCTCCCTATTTCTGAACCTTTTTCTTGTTCATGCCTTTTGGCCCAGAGGAAGAACCTTTTCAAAAAATAAACACATTTTCTGGTATTGAAAGAATACAATTAGTAGTTAAAGTTATATCCAAATTACTTTTGCAGTAAATAAAATTTGGTCCCGTAAGTTTATTTTCTTTGAGTATTATAGCGAGTGGGTTGAAAGCTATTTTAATCTTGAGAATCACATAATTAAATAAAATAGTTAATTATGATGAGAAAAATTTTGAATTTATTTTAATTTGATTATCTCTATCATTTTAAAATTAATTCGCCAGCAGCCTGGTAACTTGAGAATAGTATGCGTCGATGGAAGAACGTTTACTATTCTTTATAAGACCAGACAAGCCATATCCTTATAATTTTACTATCTAGGCAACTGACCCTGCCAAGTAAAATTAAATAGCTGACATAGTTTCGATCTAGTATATAATAGCAGTGACTCAAATGGAGAGGATACTATTATATACATCTAAGTGTTAATCATCACCTAATCTCAAATCAATCGCTTCGCAATGAACCTTTCAGATGGAGAAGTGATCCATACTAACAATTATTTAGAATTATCCAGAAAAGAGATTTGTACCAGCGATACCGCAATTAATCTATCTATTAGAGAGGAAGGCCATACTGCCGATACGTAGGGTTTGACTGCATCGCCTACAAACTGGTGATGGAGACCGCAGAATTTATCTGTGAATAGATTTTCTCTCCCACTTAGACTTTTAAAATATTTTTGAGAGTTATAAAAATCTGTTTAATTAAAATAAATTTATTATTTATCCTGTTAATTTAATTAATTCAAAAATTTAGTTTTAATATATATATATAAACACGATATGCATATATCCCAATTTTATGATCCAAGTAAAACACTGAGGTCTTTTAGTCTCCGTAAGAGAATCAGCTGTTTCAATCTTTATCGCCTTTAATTAAGTGTCCTAATTGCATCAGCCTTTTCTAATACTATCTGATATATCAATATATATAATATCCATCTCGTATATATTAGAATATACATCAAAATCATCACCGGGAGAGAAAAAGTCACCGACAACCACTAGCCACCATCGACACCACTTTGCCACCATCTTCATGCGGCTCTTGCCGCCTCATTCGAGTTCCGTTTTCGACGAGCTTTATACCGTTGAAAAGCTCTCGAAATATAAGAATTTTCTGTCAAAAAACTACTCGAAACCAGAACGGAAAATGGCCAAAAAAATGGTCCAAACCTCAAAATATATTGCTGCCCGCCAAAGCACTGCACCGTCAACTTTCCGAGGCTTTTTCGACTTCTTTCTGAACTCCATTTTTGACGTACTTAATATCAAAAGAAAGCTCTCAAAAAGTACTACTTTTATAGGAAAAACTTTTCTTGAAAACAACCCAAAAAACTACCCAAAGCTGCTGCCGCCGCACCCCAGCGCCGCCACCTAAAACTGTCAACTTCCCGAGTCCGTTCCGGCTTCATCCGAACTCCGTTTTCGACGTTCTTTATACCGTTGGAAAGCTATCAAAAAGTAGAATATTTTTTTCTACTTTGAATTTTTTTATGTTATTTTTTATTCATAAATACTGTAAAAAAAACTCACCAAAAAAATTATTTAAAACCATTAAAAACTTATCGCAATGTACGACCCGTAAAAACCCGAACCACCGCCGGTGCTACCTTCATTCTTCGTTTTCTTAGATATATTCAACTTGTTCTTAAATATTTTAAACGAATATTTAAAAATATAAAGATAGTTATTACATCGATCCTATGTTCCAAAGGTTCACATTCAATCTATCACGGTCAACCCATGATTAAAAAAATAATCATCATTCACACCATTTAATTAAATATGAAAAATAAATGACGATAAAAAAATCAAGATTAGAACACTTGCAAAACAAAGTTAGCAACAGTTCTAAAACTACCCGACTCTAATAACCGAAAATAAAAAATTAAACGGCTCTGATACTAATTGTTGGAGGTAAGACTGTCAAGATTTTTATTTTTTGCAAACGATTATCTAAAAAACATTAACTGAACGGACAAATGCCAAAATGGGCTTCAGATAAAAATTTTGATGACGAACGATCAAAATAAAACCTATGCATCCGAAGTTCATTTAGAAGAATACCTTTTTACCGGTCGAATCTTCAACTACGATTTGAATCCGAATTGAAGCTTATGTCAAATCTTTTACTGTACTTTCTTATGCGATTCTCGGATATAGTGTGGGCTATAATCCTCCGAGAACTCATACCTACAAAACCTAGACAGTTTTAGTATTAGAAGACAAGTTATGAAACTGGTTTAGCCTACCCACATATTTATAGGGTTACAGTAGGGACCTGAGGAGTAATTATGAGAAAGACTTTCAGTGGAACACAGACACGTATCAGCAATTTTTGTAATTAAGCAAATCTCATAGCAGTGCCTGCAATTATGGAAAACCAGCAACTGTTTCTGTAATTTTCATAAAACACTAAATTACAGTTCACACCACTAAAGAACTATAATTGCACTATGACCAATTGTGAGACCCTGGCCCGTTTTCTTTTTTCGGCATTTTCGGACGCACATTACATGTTTCTGTTTAAGCATGTTTTTATTGCTTTTAATGCATGATCGGACTTAGATATGCATGCGGGGTAGGTTCCCGGGATTGTGGGCCATTGTGTTGCGAATTTTAAAAAATTCAAAAAAAAGATATTTTGGAGACCTATAAATATATGGAGTTAGATATTTTCAAAAGATATTTTTCAAAACTTAACTCCTAAGTTTTCTATTTTCTCTCTACCTTCTCTCTAAGTTCTCGGGAGCCCGGGGCTCGATTTTCAACGATCCAATAGCGGATCCTTGCTTTTAGAACGACGGGCTACACAACTATCTGTCAAATTTTTATTTAGACGAAACTTGAATTTGTACGTGGATCGAGGCATCGAGTTTTTAACTCACCGAGGTAGAATTCAAGACCTGTATGCTGTATAAGGGTGCTATGGGTAATCCGGTGTCTTTTTACCGGTTAGATCTCAGTAGATCTGATTTTCTGTAAAATTGAGTTTTTTGGTTAAAAATTGGATTTTTGTTGATTTCGGTGGACAAAAATCGGGTATCAGAAGTTTCTTTTGAGGTCTTGGTGTTAGGCTTAGGCGTGTGGATGTTTGAGAATGTTGTACTGGAGTTTCGAGGCTTCAATTTGGGATTTAGATGTACAAACCTGTAGCTCGGAATCAAGTTTCGCCGAGGTTCGGTCGACTGAACAATGGGGTTCAGTCGACTGAAGCTTGGATCTTGGGTTTGGTCGACCGACCTTGTGGGTTCAGTCGACTGAACCGTGGCTGCTTGACTTTTTTCTTTCCCAGTGAGCTTTCCAGTCGACTGGGGGCTTGGGGCCAATCGATTGAGGTGCTGGGTTGAGCCTTCTGGTGGTTTTGGTTGGGCTTTGGAGCTTGATTAGCCATGCCGTGGTGTCGAGTGTTCATTTAGGTGCGACGGTTGGGTGCTTGGTTGTGTGTGTGGTGCTAGTGCATCGTCGGTTGTGGGGCGTGTTTGGGTCTGTTATCCTTTTTATGGATATGGTTTTGGTAAAAATCGTGTTGTGTTAGGTTTGAGGTTGGCGCTTAGTAGGTCGTTTTCTAGAAGCCTGTCTGTGGTGTCGGGCTTGAGGCATGTGATGTCGGGTTGGGTTATGTGGCTTCCTTATGTGGAATGCCATGGGCATATGTGTTTCTATGTATGTAGAACTATGCTTAGCTTTATTCATACATGTTGTTGGATGGATAGGTGATTTATGTAATCATGATGTATCTAAACTCTGATTCATATATGCATGTGTTGCATGGGTTGTACGTGGTGCGTGGTTTATATATGTTGCATGGGTTGCATGTACGAGTTTGTGGGCGAGTTGCATGGCATTTGATGCTGGTTAATGCAATGTGAATCGCGAGTGTTGCATGTGACGTGGTTTATACATTTAATTCCTGATTAGGTTATGCATAGACATTGAACTATAGATGGGGTGGTGATCCTTCGGTGCAAGCCCGAGAAGACACACGTGGTAGATGGGGTGGTGGCCCTTTGGTGCAAGCCCGAGAAAACACATGTGGTAGATGGGGCTGTGGTCCTTCGGTGAAAGACCGACAAGACACATGTGTGCTATAGGTTCGCTACGGTCCTTCGGGTTGATCCCGTAAATGTGGTTTGGAAGCTCTTTCCATCGGTTGTGGAAATTCGCAAATGGGCCGGTTGCCCTGTGAGTGGCTCGTGTTGTGACTCTGTATAGAACTTGTCATTATCGGGCAGACCTTATGTGGTGGCTAGGGTAACGGACATGGGTCTATAGTTGTTACTTTTATCTGTGTTTTTACCGCTTTTCCTTAACTATGGCATGATATCTGCCAGGACAATGTGCATAGTTTCAAGGATGGAACATGTGTGGTTTTCAGGATGGAAAACTTGTGGTTTTTGAGAAAAACCCTTTTTGGCTTTGTGGTCGAGTTAGCTCCCACCATTGATTGCACGATTTATTTCCAGTTGTATAGAACTATGGTTGCGCTTAAGAGTCGGTTTATATATGTATATTGTGTTGCATATATATATCTGTTGTTGTTGGGGGCTTATGCAAGTCGTGTTTCCAACGGTTTTGGTGGCTCTAGTGAGCTGTGATCTAAAACTGTTTTCGAACCATTTTATGACTTGAAAGAGAGTCAAACAATACACCTCATTTTCCTAGTATGATTTGCTTATTTTGCATACTTGTCTAGTTTCTGCTGAACTTTGGCTCACGGTGTGGGATTTGATTTTCTTCAGGTACCGGTCACGCACGTTGATCTAGAGTTACCCGAACTTCGACGTTGGGGCCGTGTAATGTAAGCTGTTTGGCGATTATATACGATGCATGTATGGTTTAAATTGAGAGTGTATTCTCGGGTTGGGTATTATGTCTGATTGTTTGTGGTAATTCACGTGACCCGAAGTTTGGGGCGTGACAGCTTGGTATCAGAGCTCTGGATACGAATACCTATGAGCCGTGAAAAGAGGTTGCATCACCATGTGAGGTTGATTGCGTGTGCCTGGTTGCTTGTGTTTACATGCTTTGATAACATAACGTGTCAGCATGTTAGTTATGTGAACGATGTGTATATGTGAGCATGGGGGTTGAACTATGGGATTGATTAGTCATGCCTTTGGGCGTCTTGGTTAACACACTTGGGAGCCAAGTTAGAAACGTGTTTAGCTCACGTGATTTTTGGCAAAGAATCTGAGTAGGCTATCTAGATTGACGCGTCATTCTTGTCAATTTTTCTCAGTATGTGGGGTTTGTTTAGCATGAATCTATGTGGCAATGTGTTAGCATGCTATGTGTTTAGCGTTTATGATCATGCTGTGTGCTGCATCTCATATGACGTCTTTTTCATATAGACGCGATGTCCACGCGGGGAGGACGAGGCCAAGGTCGAGGCTGTGGCCGTGGTTTTGGCCGAAGGGACGTTCCAGTCCCAGATATTGGGGATGCTAATGCACCCCAAGGACCTATTGACAGAGATCTGTTGCGTGAGATGGTGGCCTCCATCCGGCAGCTGGCTGAGGCCTCCATGGGGAGAGAGAGTGTTCCTGAGTCAAGGGCGACGGTCGCGATGCGCGAGTTTCGACGTCTGGCCCCTCCTACCTTTTCTGGGGATCCCAACCCCACGATTGCCACTGAGTAGCTGGAGCTGGTTTACAAGGATCCTTGATTCGCTTCAGAATGAGGAAGATGACCTGAGAGTTATATGTGCTGCTTTCTAGTTGAGAGGGAGTGCTCATATGTGGTGGAAGTTCGCCAAGACTATAGTGGCAAGCACTTGGGATGAATTCATGAAGGTATTTCTGCAGAAATACTTTCCAACGACACTGAGGGATCGCTACAGAGAGGACTTCCTATTTTTGACGTAGGGGACAATGACAGTGATTGAGTATGAGGCTGAGTTTACTAGCCTATCCAGGTTTGCATAGGAGATCGTACCCATTGATGAGTTCCGCACGAAGAGGTTCGAGAGGGGTTTGAGGCCCGCTATCAAAGATCAAGTGGCAGCATTCAGGATGCAGGTCTTTGCAGAGTTGGTGGAGACCACCATGAAGGTGGAAGATACTCTGAATGAGGCGCGCATAGATAGGGACAGTAGGGGTCAACAGAATGATGGATGTGCACAGTCCCGGGGACGCCGTGATAAGCGTTAACGAACGTCTGGTCTGAGTTTGTATCTGGCAGGGTCGTATCAGCCACAGTCTTCAGCATCTTCACCTCCCGTAGTCTCAACGGGAAGGCTAGAGCAGTATGAGTTTCATTGCTTTCGATGTAGACAGCCAGGGCATCGTGTATCAGAGTGCCTATAGCTGAGGCAGTCCCAGCGTTCGATATCGATTCAGTCACAAGAGAGGGAGTCACAGATTTGTTATGGATGTGGCCAACCTAGACATATTCGTAGAGACTGTCCTCGGAGAGAGAGTGCACCGAGTACAGCAGGCACACCAGAGGGTTCGTTCGTGCAGGATCGATAGCAGCACCCTGTAGTTCAAACTTCCTAGATATCGGGTAGGGGTACGTCAATTCAGTTAGCACGGTAGTCGACAGTGCCGAGTCATGGTGGACAGGGCAGAGCGACATGGCCCCGAGTGTATTCTTTTATAGCTCTTGGTTCTTCGAGGGCACCGGTCGCACATGTTGATGTAGATGCAGACCTTTCTCCATTACACGAAGGTACTTTCTGAGTATGTAGGCTTTGGGCTAGTTTCCCGTATTGCATCAGTTTGGGAGTTGGTGATGGATTCCGTTGGTGCATGCTGTGCTCAGGAAGTGGCTAGTGATGATGTGAGGTTGGGGTGAGTGTAGATCCCGTGTCTCTGAGATAGTTGGCCATTGTCTAGGATGCCTGACCTTGTTTGACTATATCCTAGGAATGGTTTGGCTGACCATCTCGTATGCCGTGTCGATTGTGATCGACGGTTGGTTATCTTTTGACCTTTTGTTGAATTTCGGAGGCAAAATTCCTTTAAGGGGGGTAGAGTTGTGAGACCCAGACCTGTTTTTCTTTTTCGGCATTTTTGGACGCACGTTATGTGTTTCTGTTTAAGCATGTTTTTATTGCTTTTGATGCATGATCGGACTTAGATTTGCATGCGGGGTAGGTTCTTGAGGTCGTGGGCCATTGTGGTGTGAATTTTAAAAAATTCAAAAAAAAATGATATTTTGGAGACCTATAAATATCTAGAGTTAGATATTTTTCAAAACTTAACTCCTAAATTTTTTGTTTTCTACCTTCTCTCTAAGTTCTCGGGGGCCTGTGGCTCAGTTTTCAATGATCCAACAGCATATCCTTGCTTTGGGCACGGCGAGCTACGCAACTATCTGGTCAGATTTTGATTCTGGCAAATCTCAGTTTTGCACGTGGATCGAGGTATCAAGTTTTTAACACACAAAGGTAGGATTCTAGACCTGTATGTTGTATAAGGGTGCTATGGGTAATCGGGTATCTTTTTACCGGTTAGATCTCAGTAGATCTGATTTTCTATAAAATTAGATTTTTGGGTTAAAAATCGGGTTTTCGTTGGTTTTGGTGGACGGAATCGGGTATCGGGAGTTTCTTTTGAGGTCTCGATGTTAGGCATAGGCGTTTGGTTGTTTGAGGATGTTGGACCGGAGTTTTAAGGCTTCGATTTGGGGTTTAGATGTACAAACTCGAAGCTCAAAATCAAGTTCTATCGAGGTTCGATCGACTGAACCATGGGGTTCAATCGACTGAAGCTTGGATCTTGGGTTCGGTCGACCGATCCTATGGGTTCAGTCGACTGAACCGTTGCTGTTTTACTTTTTGCTTTTCCAATGAGCTTTCCAGTCGACTGGGGGCTTGGGTCCAGTCAACTGAGGTGTTGGGTTGAGCCTTCTGGTGGTTTTGGTTGGGCTTTGGAGCTCGATTAGCCGTGTGGTGGCTTAGGGGATCGTGTTGTGGCCTCGGCTGTTCGTTTAGGTGCGACGGTTAGGTGCTTGGTTGTGTGTGTGGTGCTAGTGCATCGTCGGTTGTGGGGTGCGTTTGGGTCTCTTAATCTTTTTTATGGATATGGTTTTGGTAAAAATCGTGTTGTGTTAGGTTTGAGGTTGGCCCTTGGTAGGTCGTTTTCTCGAAGCCTGTCTGTGGTGTCGAGCTTGAGGCATGTGATGTCGGGTTGGGTTATGTGGCTTCCTTATGAGGAATGCCATGGGCATATGTGTTTCTATGTATATAGAACTATGCTTAGCTTTATTCATACCTAGTGTTGGATGGATAGGTGATTTATGTAATCATGATGTATCTGAACTCTGATTCATATATGCATGTGTTGCATGGGTCGCACGTGGTGCGTGGTTTATGTATGTTGCATGGGTTGCATGTACGATTTTGTGGGCGAGTTGCATGGCATTTGATGTTGGTTAATGCAATGTGAATCGCGTGTGTTGCATGTGACGTGGTTTATGCATTTAATTTCTGATTAGGTTATGCATAGACATTGAACTGTAGAAGGGGCGGTGATCCATCGGTGCAAGCCCGAGAAGACACACGTGGTAGATGGGGTTGTGGTCCTTCGGTGCAAGCCCGAGAAGACACATGTGTGTTATAGGTTCTCTACGGTCCTTTGGGTTGATCCCGTAAACGTTGTTTGGAAACTCTTTCCATCGGTTGTGGTAATCCATAAATGAGTTGGTTGCCCCGTGAGTGGGTCGTGTTGTGACTTCGTATAGAACTTGTCATTATCAGGCAGACCTTATGTGGTGGCTAGAGTAACGGGCATGGGTTTATAGTTGTTACTTTTATTTGTGTTTTTACCTCTTTCCCTTAACTATGGCATGATATCTGCCAGGACAATATGCATAGTTTCAAAGACGGAACATGTGTGGTTTTCAGGATGGAAAGCCGGTGATTTCTGAGAAAAACCCTTTTTGGCTTTGTGATCGAGTTACTTCCCACCATTGATTGCACGATTTATTTCCAGTTGTATAGAACTATGGTTGGGCTTAAGAGTCGATTTATATATGTATATTGTGTTGCATATATATATATATCTGTTGTTGCTGGGGGCTTATGCGAGTTGTGTTTCCAACTGTTTTGGTGGCTCTAGTGAGTCGTGATCTAAAACCATTTTCGAACCGTTTTATGGCTTGAAAGAGAGTCAAACAATACACCTTGTTTTTCTAGCATGATTTGCTTATATTGCATACTTGTCTAGTTTTTTCTAAGCTTTGTCTCACGGTGTGGGATTTGATTTTCTTCATGTACCGGTCACGCAGGTTGATCTAGAGGTACCATAGGATGTGGGAGAGCTGTAGTCTTTCTTTTGCTAGTTTTGAACATGTATGCTTTAACATGTTTTCTGGCGTTGGGGCCGTGTAATGTAAGTTGTTTGACGATTAAATACGATGCATGTATGGTTTAAATTGAGTGTGTATTCTCGGGTTGGGTATTATGTATGATTGTTTGTGGTAATTCATGTGACCCGGAGTTTGGGGCATGACACCAATAATCTCAAGACCATCTTGTATTGAGCTCTTGTTAGTAAATGCTTACGATTTCTCCCCACATTAAGATTTTTGATACCCGCTAATTAAATTTAATTACTGATAATTTAATTTAATCGGTATCTTGACATTCTTTAAGTCTTTTTGCTTAGCTTATTTAACCGCCAGATATTCAAACCAATTTGTAGGGTTTGATCTGGTCAAAATTTATAAGCTTTCTTATGAGGGTATTGTCAATTTCGAATCTTTCGGGACGTGGATTCTGTCAATAATTAATATTCACTATATAAATAAAATCGCTATCCAACTCACCGGGAATATAGACACATATAAGATTGCACCATCTAATGAATTAAAATAATAAATATTAAATATACGCAAATCAATAATTATTTCAGAATTAAGAGGATAAACACTATTCATAATAACATTGAGATTTTGAATTAATTTATATAGACGACGCTATTATCTGTTTCCTGTAACCAAGACAGGTGTTCTAGTCATACCGACGGTATGTCCATTTTCATTTAAACTGTGAACATAAAACCTATATTCTGGAAGAACCTAAAATTTGATCTTCTGTGTATAAGTCATACTCTACACACCAGATTAAATACTATACAGAATATCGGATATCCATGCATAACAAAGAAATAATATATACACATTGCTTATAAAGATTCTCATAAAATAAAAAATTAATTTTATCAAAATAGAATTAAATATTGAAAACATGATTTTCAGTATACCAACCCTAACAGTGCGAGCCAATCATCCCTAGTTTTTCTTTGAAGAAGGTACGTTAGGAAATTTTAAGGATGAAATTTATTTTAAGGAGGGTAATTTGTAAGGGCCCGGCCTTAAAAACATGTAGAATTATAAAATCAACTCGATGTGAGTTGACCAAACTAAAATTTTACAATCAATGTCTTAAATATTCTATAATATCAAATTTTCGTTATTTAAAAACCAAATTTTGCTAAAATTGCACACTAGCTATCCTAATTAAATAAATTAAATTCCAAATATTGTAGACAAGTATAAAAATAAGTGAATTATACCCATTTATATTAAAATAATTAAAATTATATAAACTAAATTATAAATTTAAGTTAAAACGATACATCTGTCTAAAAAAAACTTAATTTAGCCTACTCCTCATCACATCTGTAATAAAACCTAACGAATTTAATTTTAAACTATAAAAATAATGTACCAACCTTAAAATTTATAATTTAAGTCAATTCTATCAAAAAGCGAATAAAAATATACATTAAATTAAATTTTAGACAATTTTTTAGATAGTGTAGTATAAAATATAGTATCATGGACCACCAAGATTGCTTCAAAAACCACCAAACCACCAACTAAGCCCATGGAATTGACTTGGCCGGTTGCACACCCATGGGGCTCCCACATACTATGTCATTGTAGTGTTTTGTCAAGGCTATGCAATGGTTGCATGCCTTACCCATCCATGGACCATGATAATTGCCCTTAGTCTTCAAAATGGCTATAAAAAGTCCACCACCACCACCACCTAGCCAAACCCACCCTCTTTCTCATCCCAAAATTCTGCCAAATTTTTTTTTTCTTCTAAGTGTCGGAAAGCTTAGTGTTGGAGAGAAGAAATGAGGAAATGCTAGTAACAAAGTCAAGTCCATAGACAACCAACCTTCAAGAATCAAAAACTAAGGTAAAAATACTCTCTAAAAAATCTTTTATTACAATAAAATCTAATTATCCTCTTCCATTTTTGAAGATTAAAATCAAAGAAAAAAAAATAAACAAAGTTAAGTAAGACTAGAAAATTTGGTTCTTGAAGTTATTGGTGCCTAAATAATTATATGCATGTAATTTTTTTAATCTTTTGCATTCTTGGTGATTTTGATATTCTGAGATTTGTATAATCTAACATAAATATGTTCCATGGAAAGAAAATAAAAGATCTATTCCATGCATGAAGCTAGAACATGTAAATGGTGGTTAGATTTAAGTTCCTACTTTTCACTGTTTTCTGGACCTTGTTTTGAAAAATCATGTTTAATTCTAGAAACATATCCTAAGGCCAAATTTTATGTTAAGAGTTAGGTTTTTGTGTTGGTAATCATACAAAATTGGTTTGAACTCATTTTCATGTATAGAACTCCAGATATGAATTTTTACCCAAATGTGTCAAGTTTGGACCAGCAATCATTGCAGAACTAAAACCTCATTTTTAGAATCTTAAAGCAAAATGGTTTGTTCATGGGAGTTGTAGATAAAATTTTTCTCCATGAATCCACCCGAAATGAGATCATTTGAACACTGTTTGATGCCCTAAATATGTTTTTAAAGTGGTTGGATAGATTTTGTCCTCGAGGGTCATTTTTGTCAAATCTTTTTGTATCAACCAAAACCCTTATTTTCATAGCTCAAATCAAAACGTTTTCTACATGTGAAATGTAGTAGACATCAAACATTAGCTACTGTCCAAATATATCTTAAGAAGAAGTTGATTTGAGCCTCCAAAAATGTTTTATAATCTCTGTTGTTACAATAGAATTTAGGATTAGTCCTCTATTCTGTCACATTTTTTTGGGGAGCCTAAAACTTTAACAGTTTTCAAAGAAGTGAGTTTGATGCTCCACATAAAACTCTTAGATGACATCCAAATGTCTAACGTATCAAAAAAATGGTGTTGGTAGGAGTTCGATTGAGGTCTCAAAAATATTTTTCAAAACGCAGCAATTCTCATAATATTCTAAGTGTAGCAGAAAATTATTTTGTAGTTAGGTACTTTTCAAATTTAAATTACTTAATCCCGAAGAATTTTAAAAAGTGTTCTACATAAGAATTTTAGAAAAAATATTATTGTACCACATATTTAAAAATTAGCCTGAGAAAAATTAGAATGCTACCCAAAAAATACTTTATAAAGTATGTCCAAATTAGCCTTACTTTAACTTAAATGTAAAAAAAAAATCTTTTTAACCATATATTTTTATGCTAAATGTTGCATGTTTTTGGTGAGCCTAAAATGTTTCTAAACGTTTTGATTGATTGCGGCATCTCCCAAAATGGCTATGTGACTTGGGTTATATAATTGTTTGGTGTTCACTAATTATGCTAAGTGTTAATATACTAATTATTGTTATTTTCACTTTACTTGTCATAACCTTAGCATCACGTGTATTAGCACATCCTTGCCTAGGATGGGACATGCATTCATCATCCATGGGTTGGGATATGCGGGAATCACTTAAATTATAACGGTAAATGAAATGAACCCTAGGATGGTTCTGTTCTGAGCAGTGTCTTGTGATTTTGTTAATAAAATGATTTTGGGGTATTGTACCCGACTTGCATGCCACAATATGAAATTCTGAGATGGTACCTCATGGTGAAGGTGGTTCCGGTGGCAAATTAATTGGCGATAGAATATGCGTTGATCCCACACTAGACCTTAACTTGAGATTCTTGGGCCTAATCATGATGGTTTTCCACACCATGCTGTCAGGATGACCCTGTTGAACGTTTAGTTCGGCTACGTAGTCATTCTACGGCTGAAGGAACGCCTAAAATTGGTCGGGTGCATCATTCGCATCGTTGCGCCTGTTCATTTATTAATTTACTATTATCTGCCACGTGATACATGTTAAATAATTTAATTTTGGAGTTGGATCATATTTTAAGTGTACTATTAGGTTTTCTAGAGTTTTCTTGTTGGGCTTTGGCTCATGGTATTTTATACTAGGTTTTGAGGAACCGAATGTTCAGGTCGACGATTAGGCTCTAGGAGAGGAAGAGCCATGGCTCCCATGAGTCGAGGACTCACAATTACCAATTCTTGCTATCTTTTGCTAGTATTTTGAGACTCGTGTACTAAGCAATTGCATGTATTTTGTTATCTATTTTCGTCTGGGTCTGTAATATTTGTAATACTCTGCTTTATTTTGTTTGGAAGGGTATGAATCGTATGCTTATTTTATCGTATTTTATTAGTGTCTCTCTTAGATACTTTTGAAAATCCAAGGCGTCATGGCTTGGTATCAGAGCATATGTTCAACCCTTACCCACGTAACCGTTGTTTAGACTCAGATCCTTAGAGTTGGCTAGGTGTTTTAATCATGCAATAGGATGGACTCACCACCGTTATCGTGGGGATCTTTTGTGCTACGGAGCCCAGTTAATTGGGATGGGACTGACTTTTGAGACTCGCGCGTTAGTTTTGACTCTTGGGGCCCTTTCTGCTACTTGCCGACTTGAGTCATGTCACTCGACCCAAAGAACACCGAGGGAAATACTCGTTGGAGAGGGGAGCGGGATGTGATCCGACACATCCAAAACATTAGAGAAGAATACCTCAAGGTCATGGCAAACCAATTTAAAGCTTTGATCAAGAGAAGAAAGGATAACCAATTTTGGCAAGTGCAACAGGCTACTAAGATGGTTCACCACAGCCCCACGTTTGAGAGATTGACGGCTATGGTCGCCGACCCAGATGTGTATGCACCGATTTTGCTACATACCTGCCACCTAGAGGAGGAGGTTTCCTCTGCCAGTTCAGCCTATCGTCTACCACAACCTGCATCTCCTGATCATCCACCAGCTTCCCCTAAGTACACCCCAGCCTCACCGGAGTATACCCCAACCTCCCCTATCTACAAATCTGCCACACCCCCACCGGCCTCCCCCGGATATACACTAGTGCCACCAGCAGCCCCTGCTACAGGAGCCGTAGACGAAGATGATGACGAGGATCCCATCGAGGATTCTGAGTAGATGAGTTTTGGGAATGGAGTAGTTAGTAATGTTTCGATGTTATGATGTTTTGATTTCGCAACTATATGTGAAAACTTTGTGAATGTTTTGTACTCCTTGTTTAAAGCTTTAGCGATCCTTTTTAATGTTAAGAATTTATGTTATCACTGTTACTTTAATGCATCCTTAGCAATGAATGGCATTTAATGTAATCTTATACATCGCAAAATAACAGAATAAACCCTAAAAATGTGCAGAATATAAATAAATAAATAAGAAAATAAACTCTAATTACGATAATTTCTAAGACTTAGATAACTTTAAAACAAAAAGGGATAAACAGACCCAGAGGACGGCTATGTCTCCGCCTTGCTCCCAACATGGAATAGCCAGAAGAAAGAAGAAATGAAAGTCTCAATGACCTTATCAAAAATCTAGTCGACGCCTTACGTTAGCCAACACCAGCACCAGCCCCACCACCAGTTGTTCCAAATCAAGCCGCAATGTTCTCTGAGTTTTGAAGGCTTCAACTGCCAACATTCATTGGAATGATGAACCCACGTGAGGCAAAAGGATGGCTTAGATAGATCAAAAAGATTCTAGATATGATGGACGTGCGGAGAGAGGCAGATCGAGTTGCTTTAGCCTCATACTAGCTTGAAGGAGAAGCAGACTACTAGTGGAAATTAATCAAGAACTCTACGGAGGTACTCATAATGGTGTAGTTTGAGGAGCTTTTCCTTTAAAAGTACTTCCTCGATGTTTTAAAGAAAAATGTGATACGACAATTTTTGGAGTTAAAACAGAATAGAATGACGGTAGCTGAGTATGCTACAAGATTTAAAGAAATGGGGAGACATGCTATTGCCCTTATTCCGGATGAGACCTTTCGAGCTCGACGGTTTGAGTGGGGCTTGGAACCGGTTGTTCGAGGATGTCTTGTGGGCATGCGCCTACCCATATATGCGAAAGTTGTGGATACCGCTTTACGTTTAGAGCGAGAGCTATCGAATTTAAGGAAGATATTTCAAGATAGGGCAGGATCCTTTAAGGGAGGGCAAGTACGCAACAATGCCAACAGAACCCGTTAGACCTCAAGGCCCCACCAGAGAAATGAAAGACATGAAGGGGAAGTGGACAAGAAGGACAGGGGAGCGGAGGAGTTTTTAAGTGCTTTAGCTACGGAAGAGATGGGCATAGAAAGTTTGAGTGCCCTTATGAGCAAATGAGGAATGATAAAGGAAACTGGTAGACCCGACCTCAGTAGCAACAACAGCAGTATCAATAGCAGCAACAATCACAGCAAGGAGGACAACGCCAGCTTAATCAGCACTAAGGGTAGATAATAAACTGAACCTACAATGGAGGGAGACCATTCAGAGGTGAAAATTAGGGTCCTACGGGACCTTAACAGCAGCGGGCAGGGAATGGAAATCGCAGCGGCAGAGGAACAGTTTTTGCCCTTTAGGTGCAAGAGAAAAAAGATTGTCAAGCTATCCAAGGTATGTTCCCACTCTTCAACACCTGGGTAAAAGTATTATTTGATTCTGGAGCATCGCATTCGTTTATATCTGGTGCATGTATGAAGTCTTTACATCTAGAGCCAGAATCATTGTCTCAAACCTTAAGTGTAGCCACGCCAATAGGGAACCTTGTATGGGTAGATCACATATGTAGGTCATGTATATTACGGATCGCCGATACCTGTTTATCTTGTGAACTACGAGTTATAGATTTGGCCGACTACGACGTCATCTTAGGAATGAACTAGCTTTCTTCTCACTGAGCCTCAATAGATTGCCAAGTTAGGTTAACCTAGAATGACTTAAGATTTTAATAAATTTTAGTAATAAATCGGGAAGCATCATTCACTTTGTTGCACCTGTTTATTTATTAATTCACTATTATCTTCCACGTAATACATGTTAAATAATTTAATTTTGGAGTTGGATCATAATTAAATTGTACTGTTAGGTTTTCTAGAGTTTTCTTGTTGGGTTTTGGCTCATGGCATTTTATACTAGGTTTTGAGAAATCGGATGTTCAACTCGACGATTAGGCTCTGGGAGAGGAAGAGTCATGGCTCCCGTGAGCCGAGGACTCACAATTACCAATTCTTGCTATATTTTTCTAGTACTTTGAAACTCGTGTACCAAGCAGTTGTATGTATTTTGTTATCTATTTTCGTCAGGGTCTATAATATTTATAATACTCTACTTTATTTTGTTTGGATGGGTATGAATCGTATGCTTATTTTACCATATTTTATTAGCGCCGCTCTTAGATGCTTCCAAAAATTCAAGGCGTCACTAAAATACTATTCGAAAATAGGGTATTCAATAATATTTAATTAAAATATAATCATGACATACAATAAACGATATTATAGTTGAATGACATTATTTATAAAAATTATTTTTTTGAAGTTGAGTAGTTATTTTGTATGAGTGACATATGAACGGTATTTGTAGGAACTCGGCCCTTTTTTTTATTTACAAAGATTAATGAAACCACATTATGATAGTTTGATGATGAACGATTAATTGGGTAATTTGTACGTGAGAATTAAAACTTGAGCATGTTAATGTTTAGTAGTGTATTAGAATCATTGTCGAGGGTTGTTTGGGTGAGTTGTGAGATACTTGACCTATGATATGACCCATTTGTTCTCCATTGAACTTGACAGCTTCAGCGTTGACCACTCGAGCGATCAGACTCTACTTGAGGGGATAGTTGGCCGAGAGTTAGGTAAGTGGGGACTACTCGAGCAAACAGGGGGTCGCTCGAGCGGACTGTCGGCGAGCAAACTTTTTAAAGTTGCAAGAAGCCTCTTTATTTCATTCCTCTCTTCCCCTTCTCTCTCTAAACTTGTTTTGAGAACCCTAGAGCTGTCCTTAGTGCTTCTTATAGCCTTTCTTGCCCCTCTTAGTGGTGATTTCTTGCTTTCCTCTTGGTTGAATACTCGTTGGTGGCTCAAGCTAGACGTTGGAGGCTTTCTTCTCACCTCTTGAATGGAGATTTTCATGGTTTAAAGCTTGCTATGGTGGTTTTCTTGGTGCCAGGGCTTCAAAAAGGTAGAAACTATGACTATCATTGAATATTTATATGATATAAATTGGGTTTTTGATTTTATGAATGTAAATGCATGAAAATGGTGTTTTTGAGCCTTAGGTTAGGGTTTGGTGTCAAAGAATGTTAGATCATAGATATAAGGATGATTTAACATGATTTTACCTTCTTATTATCATTGGATATGATCGAGATGGAGAAATGTTGGGCTAGAGTTTGGGTTTGAACCAAAACCATGAAATTTGAGGCTTTGGGGTTATAGGACCCGTATGTTGAAATTGATGAGATTATTGAATAAATTGGGGTTGTATTAACTTATTACATCTATATCCCCTGTTTTTGAATGTTATATAGTGATATTGAAGGTTTGATTTTAGGTTTTTTGATCAAAAGAAATTATTTCACTATCAAATATGTGTTTTATTTCATAATTTTGCCCATTTAAAACTACGTTCCAAGGGTGAGAAAAATGGGTGCCTTTTTAACACTGAAAAATTTGCAGACTTTTTGGTAGGATGTTCTTGGGCACCTGACTGCTCGAGTGATGAGGAACCTGCTCGAGCAAACTTTGTTGGGTGGTATTATATTAAACTTTGTTTTATAAATGGGACTTTCATTAAATGTTTTTGGGCTAACCTTTGGGATATAAATGAACTGTTTTATCGGAAGTCAGGCTTCCTTCTTGAGTATCTTTCTTAAATTAGGTTCTATTTTTATAAAATTACCGAGTTTATATTATATGAAAATTGGGGCATTACAGTATTATTAAAAAATGCTTTTTCAAGTGAGATATGCCTGATAGTTTTGAGAGTTAAATAGATTGGGGGTAATAAGTCTCGAATTGTGATACTAGAATCATGTAATTAGGAGTATGAATTGATATATATATATATATATATATATATATATATTGGTGATTTTAGATATTAAGATTTTAATTTATGTAAAAATTCTAATGATGGCTATTAAGCTTCTATGGATATGATGTCTTAGAGGTTTAGTAATTTTATACATATTATCTTCATTGTCTTAGTTTATTCAACAAATAAATTTGGGTCTCAACAATTATCCCAAAGTTATCAATCCTAATTTAACAAATGGTTAATGTAATAAATAATTCATAAAAAAATATTTTACTAGAATTGTGAATGATACATATAATAATCACATGTAGTGGTCTACTATTGTGACTTTAGACTTATAAGTTAGAAGAGATACATAATGTTTTAGGAAATCATATGATATTTTGCAGATTTACTTTGAGTTGATAGTCGTAGTAAATAGTTTAATTATATCAATTAAAAAAACTTTTGTTTACCATGTTTGGGTTATTTGATGATAATATAGTATTTTTATTGTGATCATTGATGTCTTACCCTTTGAGAGATTACTTAGATGTTGACTTTGGAATGATTAACTTTTTATGTTAAAGCTAACAATATCTTAGGTATCTATATATAAAAGACTTGATTGAGGTTGTCTTAAGAGATTGTTAGTGAAGTGGTCTAAACATTTTGGTTATATATTTGACATATTGCCTCATATATTTTATGACTTTGTATGCCTTTTGATTTAAATAAGCAAGTGTAAGGAATCACTAACAATCATTTTGTGTGAGACATTGACCCATTTTTTTTTGGCGTTTTCGGACGCACGTTACGCGTTTTCATTTGAGAATGTTTTAATGCTTTTGATGCATGTTCGAGGGTAGAGATGCATGTAGGGCAGGTTCTCGGGATCGTAGGGTGTTACAGTGCGAATTTTGAAAATTTTAAAAAAAGATATTTTAGAGGCCTATAAATATCTGGAGTTAGATATTTTCTAAAACTTAACTCATAAGTTTCCTTCTTTTTCTCTCTGCCTTCTCTCTAAGTTCTCAGGGCCCCGGGGCTCGATTTTCGACGATTAGACTGCAGATTCTCGGTATCGGCATTGAGGGCTATGCAACCATCCGTCAGATTTTGATTTCGGCAAAACTCAATTTTGCACGTGGTTCGAGGTGTCAAGTTTTTAACTCACCAAGATAGGATCCTAGACTCTCATGTCTTATAATGGTGCTACATGTAACCGTGTGAATTTTTAACAATTAGATTGCTGTAGATCTGACTCTGTTTCAAGAAAATTGGATTTTGGTTTCAAAAGGGGGTTTGTGTTGATTTCGGTGGATGAAATCGGGTATTAAGGTTTTTCGTTCGGTGATTCTAGATGTTTTGGTCTTGTGTATGTCCGTGGGTGTTATATATATGCGAATTAGTAAGTTTAAGTGTGTTTTGAAGCATCATAGTGGGTGTTGGGGAGTTTGGAGGCTTAGAACACCAAGAACAGCAAAATTTGGGTTTTTCTCGAGTGGTAGATCGCTCGAGCGTCTGATGTCTGCTCAGCGGACTGGCTGCGCAGGGCCATTTTGTTTTGATGTTATCTCCCTCGTTCGGACATAGAATTAGATCGTTCTTGTACTCAAATTGAGCCCCGAAAGTCCTCTTTCCAATCACACCTCTCTCACCTTAAAATTATTTTTTTTTTAAAAGTTATGATCAAAAGAGTGAAGGTGTGTCAAGATTTTTAAACCGTTTTTCATCCGTTTTTGGCCGAATGCTTGGGAAAAGGTTGTTTTTCATCCTTGTTGGCCCTTTTGACCTAATTTCATGTTCCGTGGGGCGTTGTGGTGTTCTTATAGGTGTCGTGGGTTTGTGTTGGCTGTTAGTGTTTTGGTGGTTGGGTTTTGGTTTCCGATTGGCATCCTATGGTATTTAATTGATTAATTTATGGGAATTAGTCGATTCAAATACCTGTGGATTCCTTTTGGGGTTCAGTTGGTCGTGTGGTGGTTAGTGCATCGTTGCATGCGGGGGTTTGGTTTTGTTTCTTGGTTTGTGGTTTTCTCCCAGCGTTGGCTACTCGAGTGGTGGTCGTGCGCTCGAGCGGGCTAGTGGCAGAGTGTTGGGTCGGTTGGTGGCCGCTTGAGCAGTGGTTGAGCGCTCGAGCGGTGGAGTGGCAGAGATGTATGTTGGTAGGGGACCGCTCGAGCGGTGGTTGTGCGCTCGAGCGGGGTTGTGGCAGCATGCTATGTCAGTTGGGAATCATTTGAGTGGATGTCGGGTTATATGGCGGGTAGCGTCATGATGTGAAGTTATATATGGCTATGTTCATTTATAACTGGCTTTGTACATTTATAACTCTAGTTTATTTATGTACGAATTATGTAATTAAATTATATAGGTTTGATATCGTATGTGTAACGTGATTTATGCTTGAAAACCTAGAGTTTTATAGGCATGTGACGCTGTTTGTGGAACATCATGTTGATACATAATTATATGCTTTAAATCCTAGTTTAGGTTTGCATATGTGTATGGAATGGGATAGATAAGTTTGTGGTCTAGTAGATGTTAATCCTGGTTGATGATGCATGGGTGCGTGTGTAGGTGTGAGTGGATGCGCTCTATCGGCTGAAACGTGGTTCTGACGAGGCACGGGTGTGGGTGTGTGTGTGCGCTCTATCGGCTAAAACGAGGTCCTGACAAGGCACATGGTCATGTATTGCGTGAACTACATATCGGGACAGATAAACCAAACTTTTGTAAAATTCAAAATGTATCAACGGCCTACGGGAGTCGAAATACAAGAATCGTATTTAGAGCTCTTGTGAGTCCAACATGGTTTTTATCCTCGCTTTCCCATTGCATGTGAAAATTATTTTCTAGCTCTAGTGAGTTGTGATCTAAAACTGTCTTCAAATTGTTTTAATGGCTTGAAAGAGAGTCAAAAATTGCACTTCGATCTCCTAGCATGTTTTGTTTATATTGAATGTTTGTCTAGTTTCTGTTGAGTCTTGGCTCACGGTGTAGGATAAAATATTTTCAGGTACCGGTCACGCTGGTTGATCTGGAGGTGCTGAAGGGGTACAAGAGCTTTAGCCTTCCTTTTTTGTTCTTTCTGTTATATGTATATGTTGTAACATGTTTTCTAGTGTTGGAACCGTATAGTATAAGCTTTTGGCGTTAGAGCCTTATGTTTTGTAAGCCGTTGGGCGTTTATATATACAATGCATGTATAGTTTATTTTGAGAGTGTATTCTCGGTTGGATTGTATGTATGGTAGTTGTGGGTGTTTCACGTGACCTGGAGTTTGGGCTGTGATATTTTGTTTGACTCTTGAAAGAAAATATTGCTTGAATCACATATCTGATATCATAACTATTGATTTTGGTGATTTCTAAACTCATGTTGTGGGTATATATGTTAGGCTTTTTTAGTGAAGTGATCGAATGTACATGATTATATACATTTAGAATGGATGCATGACAATTAAATAAACTAGGGTATGAAATTTCAGGCTTTATCCATGTTGTACATGTTGGGTTTGTGGCTTGAATTTCTCAAGAAATTAGTAGTCTAGAAGCTGGCACTTGTAGAGCGCTCGCTGGGCGCTTGAGCGCCAGCCAGTTCAAAGCCTAGCGCTTCGGGGCACTTGAGCGGCTGCCAGTCCAGAAGCTAGCGCTTGCAAGGCGCTTGAGAGTGTAACGCCCTTGATTCGAAATAATAAAAAACAGAGAAAAGATAGGAAAGTTTTCTAAAAGAGGTGACCATTCCTTTTTAAACACAACCCCTGAAAATAGTTAACTTATAACCTAGAAGATAGTCAAAATATAACAATTTTCGATGAAAAACTACCCAGTGGAGTCCACTCGAACTGGCCCTCCACCGCTCGAGCGGTAAGGCACCCGAGAGCATCCTAGCCAAAAATCTAAATTTTTTTCTATGTGTTGGGAAAATATTTGCTTATCACAAATCTCATACATGCTTGTTGATAGGCTTAAATATAAGGTAAAACATGCATTTGGAAATGAAACAAGTCCATTTAACCCAAAAACTTGAAATCTTAACATTTGAAACTATAATGTTTCATCCAAAAATCAAGAAATTCGATCTAAAGTACGAGTCCAACGCTCTCACATGCATACAAAATATGTGAACATGACATCGGGAACTTACAAAGGATTACTCCAATCTACAAAACAATTATCCAAGAAGAATTACATCTTTACAATTTCTTTTCTCAAAATGGTGGGTACAAATAAAGGGTAATCCTATCCACTACTCAAAAATTTTAAAAAATAAAAAAACTGGTGACCGTCATCTTAGTTTACAACCTCCTTCCCACTATCACCTGAAATGTTATTAAACAACATGAGCCGAAACGCGCTGGAAAAGACTAAAAATGAACATATGCATGACATGTGAAGATGGTTATGAGGGATGCACATACAAGTTTAACAGAAAACACGTCATTTGTCCCAAATCAACTTCCCAATACATAACCAAGTTCTGTGTAAAATGATTACCATTTCATACTTCATAGTTTTAGTGAAATTAACCATTACACTCCATCATCTTGCCACTCTCAACCCATTCAACGCATTTTTACATCCCATCATTTCATCCAGTTAAGGTTGTACCAACCCAATTATTTCATCAATTCATTCAAGTACCAAAGCTGGCCGGTGCTTATAGACTCAAGTGTACTTAATGCCACTGGTCCATGCAAGGCCCGAGGGATAAATATCCATTCTATAACCCGACACAAAGAGCACACATTTTTAATTTTTCTCAGAAACATCGGTGGGTGGGCCGCTCAAGAGTACGCTTTTACGGGAACTAACCCGAAGAAAGGGCCTACCTTACATTGCGCAAGTTTTCGATCATTCACCGAGAAGCAACTCGTGCCCAAACTTAATCATTCAATTTCATCATACAGTACTTTAATCATTTAATTGTCCCATTTCATGAACAATCGACAAGAGTCCAACCATCAACCCGGTTTCTCTCGCCTAACCCATATCATTACATACAATTTCTGGCTTTGCATTAAAAATCTTAAATTTTTATACTCAACACTATCATGTGCCACATAATTCATGAGATATAAGTACAATAGGTTATCCCAACCCTCAATTTATCAAAAAATCACATCAATTTCAAGATATGGGTCCGTCAACCCCAAAACCCCCCATTTCCATGATTTTAACTCAATTCAAAACCCTAACTCAACATTTTTCAAATTCAACCGTATTCAATGACATTGTAAAGATAGAATCAAGTTAAATCAACCATAGATCTAAGATTTATCCTTCATTAACATCATACCCTAACCTAGGGCTTTAAAAACACCATTTTTATGCTTTTATGTTCATACATTTCAAAATACAACATATATCACATAGATATTCATGGATAGTCTTAGATCCTACCTTTATGATGCTTTAGCACCGAGGAGAACACCCTAACATGCCCCAAACACGTGATCCTCCAATCGAAAGATGAGAAAAGAGTCTCTAACGCCAAGACCAAGACACCAACGGTTCAGCCACTGAGAGGAAAGCAAGAAAACTCGCCAAGAGAAGCCAAGAGAGCTCTAACAGGCCGCTAAACCCAAACCTTAGATCTTCCTTTCAGTTGTAGAGAGAGAGGGAAGAAAAAAAATGAAAAAGAGCCCAAATCACGACATTTAAAGTCTACTCGCCGACTGTCTGCTCAAGCAGACACCCACCGCTTGATCGGTCCCCTCACTTAGGACCTCTCGACCACCTGTCTACTCAAGCGACCTACCCTCTGCTCGAGTGGTCAAACTGGGTAGGAACCCTGACCTACAAAGGCTAAAACTGAGCCAACTACACAACGAACACCTCTTAACAACATTCTCATGCATAACCCCACACTTAACTATTGTTAGCGAATACACGAGCTCAAGAATTAATTCTTATGCAAGTTCTACACTTATAAACGTTTCCATCGGACATAGCATACTCGTTTGTCATTACAACAAGAAAATAACAAGGGACGGAGTCGCTATAGAGTGCTTGGAGGACAGAATCGTGCCCTAGCTAAGCGCTTGAGTGCTAGGTACGGTGCTAGTACGTGCTCGCGGGGCGCTTGAGTGTCACTGTGACATTTTGAAGCATGTTTTAGGGTTTTTTGGTCGAGGCCTATATATATGGACCATATAGTTCATATAGGGTTAAGAAAACGTGTGCAAGTTGTCTAATACTTAGAGAGAGACTCAGAGAGAGGCTAGAGAGAGTATAAAGAGACATAAAGAGGCTCAATTTGAGCCCATACATAAAGATTGTGAGGTTGAGAGTGAAACTTGTATTCTTTATTGTTCAATAGTGGATTATTTCTTCTCCCGTGAAGGTAGGCCGTCAGCTGAGCCACAATAATTCTCGTGTTGTTGTGGGTGTTCTTGTTCTTTACTTGTTTTGTATGAATTGAAGCCTACGCTTCTTTTTTTTCGCTTCGTTAGGGGATTTGTGTCTAAAATTCCAACAATATAACGGCCATAATTCATCCACATGGGATAAATAGGGAGTTATAGATGTATCTAAATGTTATGATAAAGTGATAAACTCAATTGATTTAAGATAAGTTCTAAGTGGATTTTAACTCCGTAAAAGATAGAGATAAATGATTTCTCTATCCTTTTTTCACTCTATAATTACAAGTGTGATGCATTATTTAATATACAATCAATTCTCTCTCTCTCTCTCTCTCTCTCTCTCTTAATTTTCATTGGTTGAAGGTGTAAATTTGTAGAGGACTCTAGTAGTTGCTCTACTTTGTGAGAAAGGCTTTTGGGAGATTCAGAGAAAGGACTCGTAAAACAAGAAGTTTGATCTTTATTATTGCATTTGATCGCAAGAGGTATACTTATTATTATTTTTATTTTTATCCGATAATAGTATCAGAGCTAAATTAAATATTTATTTTTGCCCTTTATATGCACAAAATAAATAAATAAAACAAAATAAATCTTAGGCGTCTCGATTGCTTCAAGAATGTGGATTCCCTTCCATGTGGCTGGTTGATCCGATAATAAATTCCCTTTCCATGGCTAAAGGATTTTTGTACATATTAAAAAAAGAAAAAACTTTGGTTAGTACCCTTACCCTTCAGCAATGGGAAGAGTTGTCCCAGTAGTAGAGGGACTAAAATCCTTGGAATCATATGATCCATCAATATATATATATATCCATCAATGTTGTATTTGCTATCTGTAAAATTACGATGATGAACCCTTGCGTGCGCGCGCAAGGGTAGCTTGTAAACATTGCTACAATTGGGAGGTGAAGCATGGGTCTTGGTTAGACACGATGGAGACTAGAATTCCATGATGGTGTGTCATGCCTCGATACCCGGGTCACGTGAAATACACACAAACAACCTTACAAAGCTAAAAAGAAACACCTAACCTGATGTTTTACTCTCAAGATATAAGAAATACATGCAATAAATATACTCGCCAATAGGCTTACAACATACGATTCCAAATCAAAAGCATGTAAAACAGTACATGATTCAAAAGGAAACAAAAGAAGACTACAAGTCTTCTGCCCCAACCGGTTCCTCCGGTTCATCCTGCATGATCGTATGCACCTGAAAAATATTTTAAATCCCACACCGTGAGTCAAATCTCAGCAGAAACTAGACAAACATGAAATAAAAGTTAAATATGTTAGCACAGTAATATGTATATTACGACTCGCCCGAGCCTCAAAAATAAGTTTTATAGGACCAAATGTAATGCGAAAGATATAAAGTTTTTTGACTCGCACGAGCCTCGAAGTAAAATAGTTTGATATATATACATACTACATTGCTTCACATGCAATCATCGACTCTCATGAGCCCCGACTCTCACGAGCCCCACATGCAACACATAGATCTTCTCGGACTTTCACCGAAGGACCACAACCCCATCTAATGCATCTTTAAAACTAGAGTTTTAACTTGTACAACACAAGAAACCCACGCAACATATGCACACATACAGTCCGCGTAACACCCGCTACACCTGTAACCCGCACAACAAACACAGCACACGCAACCTGTGTAACACACGCAGCACATGCATCCTCAAGACCACATTTTCATCCCTCAGATTTCCATACACACACATCGTCAACTAGAGTTAACATTTATCGGACTATATTTTCGTCCATCGTTAACCAGAGTTAACATGTATCTAACCACATTTTTCGTCCACTGTCATCCACACACACATAAGTGAATAAAACCAAAGTTTTATATACATGAGGACCACATTTCCATCCATTGTCAACCACACACATATACGTGAATAAAACCATAGTTTTATATACATGAGGACCACATTTCAGTCATTCAATATGCATGAGTAAAACTAGAGTTTTAAAAATGCATCAAACTACATACAACACTACATTTCACATAACGACATCACATGCCACATAATTCGTCACAACATCACATGCCACATAATTCGTCACAACATCACATGCCACACAACTCGACATGACATCACAAGCCAAATAACTCACCCGAATGACCCGTCTACTCACCCGGACGACCAACAATCTAACAAAACAAAACCTAACCCAAATGCCAACTCTAAACCGCCAAAACCTCGATTTTCCCAAACGTTTTCACAAAACACTATCTTTTCCCAAAACCCGCTTTTTAGAAAATGAACCACAGACCCAATTGCATCACGCACACACGATGTACAAACACCACGCACACAACTATGCATCTGTTGGAGGCAAGACTACCAAGATCTTTGTTTTTTCAAATGATTAATGAAAAGAAATTAACTGGACGGTTAATCGCCAAAATGTGCTCCAGATAAAAATTTTGATGATGAATGATCAAAATAAAATCCGTATTTCCAAAGTTAATTTAGAAGAATACATTTTTACCGGTCGAATCTTCAATTACGATTTGAATCCGAGTTGAAGCTCCTGTCATATCTTCTACTGTATATTCTTATATATTGGGCTACAACAGGGACCTAGGGAGTAATTATGAGTAAGACATTTCTAGTGGAACTCATGCACGTATCAGTGATTTTGGCAATTAAGCGAACCTCATAGCGGTATCTGCAATTATGGAAAACCAGCAGTGGTTTCTGTAATTTTCATAAAACACTGAATTACAGTTCACTCCACTAAAGAACTATAATTACACTCTGACCCATAATCTCAAGACCACATAGTAATGAGCTTCTGTTATTAAATGCTTATCATTTCTCTCCACGTTAAGATTCTTGATACCTGCCAATTAAATTTAATTACTGATAATTTAATTTAATCGGTATCTTGATATTTTTTAAGCCATTTCACTTAACTTATTTGACCGCTGAATGATTAAATCCACCTGCAGAATTTATCTCGATCAAAACTTATAAGTTTTCTTAAGAGGGTATCATCAATCCCGATATTTCGGGACGTGAATTCCGTTAATAATTAATATTCACCATATAAATAATACCGCTATCCAACTCACCGGGAATATAAACCCACATAAGATCGTACCCTCTAATGAATCAAAACAACGAATATAAAATATACGCAGATCAATAATTATTTTAGGATTAAGAGGATAAGCACTATTCATAATAACCTTGGGGTGTGAATTAATTTATATTGTCAGTATAAAATTAATTACCCCAAATGTCCCGTTTAATACACAAAGTGTATTAGCATAGAGAGTCGAAACGATAGACGACGCTATTATCTGTTCTCTGTAACCAAGACATACCTACTAAAACTCTGTGCTACAGTCGTACCAATGGTATGTCTATTTTCATCTAAACTGTGAATATAAAACTAATATTCTGTAAGAACCTAAAATCTGATCTTCTGTGTGCAAGCCGTACTCAGCACACTAGATGTCTATTTCCATCTAAACTGTGAACATAAAACTAATATTCTGCAATAACCTAAAATTTGATCTTCTGTGTGCAAACCGTACTCTACACACCAGATTAAATACTATACAGAATATTTGACATCCATGCATAATATTAAAGAAATGATACACATATATTGCTCATAAAGATTCTCATAAAATAAAAAATTAATTTTATTAAAATAAAATTAAATACTAAAAACATAATTTTCAGTATACCAACCCTAACAATCTCCCACTTATACTCAAAGTCATGCTGCCATACATCTGACGCACATGCCCTCTACATGACTGTCAAAAGTCTTAACCGGTAAGCTCTTTGTAAAGGATCTGCAAGGTTGTCTCCTGATGTAAGCTCTATGTCTGACTAGAAATCTGAGTTTGTGTACCCCAAAGGTACTAGATTGTCTGCCTGGTAAACCAACATATAATCCTTAGTCCTTTTTAGGTACTTGATTATATTCTTTACCACAATCCAATGCTCTTGCCCTGGGTTAGACAGATATCTACTAACCATGGCAATGGCAAAGAAAATGTCGAGTCTAGTACAAAGCATAGCATACATGAGGCTTTCTACTGCCGAAGCATAAGGAACCGCCTTCATCTTCTCTATCTCATCAGGTGTCTTAGGATACTAATTCTTGGATAGAGTGATTCCATGCCTGCAAGGGCGAAACCCTATCTTAGAATCCTGCATGATAAAACGAGCAAGAATATCATCGATATATTTTGCTTGTGAAAAGCCCAACATTCTTTGTTTTCGATTTCGCACAAGCTTGATCCCAAGGATGTGACTGGCTTTTCCCAAGTTTTTCATATCGAACTACCCAGATAACTATACTTTAACTATAGATAATGTCCCACATCATTTTCGATGAGCAAGATATCGTTTACATAAAGTAGTAGAAAGATCACCACGCTTCTGTCGCGCTTCTTGTACACACATGACTCATCTAGACTTTGATCAAAATTATAAGACTTAATGGCTTAATCAAATCGAGTGTTCCAAGACCTCGATGCCTGCTAAAGTTCATAAATGAATCTCATAAGCTTACACAACATGTGTACCTTGCCCTTTGCAATGAATCTTTCCAATTGTGTCATATAGATACACTCGTCAAGACTTTAGTTAAGGAAAGCTATCTTGACGTCCATTTTCTAGATTTTGTAATCGAAATGAGCGGTAGTGGATAAGAGAATCTGGATAGATTTAAGCATGGCTACCGAAAAAAAGGTTTCCTCATAATCTATCCCTTCTTTCTGAGTGAACCCTTTAGCAACAAGCCTAGCTTTGAAGGTTTCATCCTTCCTGTCTGCTTCTCTCTTCCTCTTATAGATCCACTTGCATCCAATGGATTTTATCCCTTTAGGTGGTTCTACAAGTTTCCAGACTTGATTGGAATACACAGATTCCATCTATGAATTTATAGCCCTTGCCAAAGATCTGCATATTTGTCTTGAAGTACTTTATTATAGTTATAGGGCTCAATATCTAGTTCTGTCGAGATCCAGTCAAAAGACTTTCCTAAGAACATATACCGGTCAGGTAGATGAATAACCCTCCAACTATGACGAGGCACTACTTATGTTTTTGTACTAGCAATAACACGCTGTTTAGAATCAGAACCCTGTGCATCATCACCTTGTTCTTGATTTGCACATGTCCCGATAATCATCCCACTACGACAAAGTAATGGGATATCAGTGAGTTGTTCTTCCGTTCTACTGGTATTTCCTCTCAGTTCTTTTAGAACAATATTACTTTTAGGCCTGTAATCCATAATATACTCATCTTCTAATAATCAAACATTGGTGCTAACAATGACCTTATGATCCTTAGAATTATAAAATAGACCACCCTTCATTCCCTTGGGATACCCTACAAAGAAATAAACTTCTGTTCTCGGTTCCAATTTACCCGCGTTTTCTTTTAGTACATGTGCTAGACACCTTCAAATCTGAATGTGTTTTAGACTATGCTTATGCCTGGTCCACAATTCTGTGGGAGTAGAAGTTACTAACTTAGAAAGGTACCAAGTTCAGAATGTAAGCCGCTATCTCTAAAGCGAGTCCGCAAAACAAATCGGGTAAATCTGAATAACTCATCATGAACCTTATCGTTTCCATAAGAGTTCTATTCCTTCTTTCTACTACACCATTCTGCTGCGGAGTGCTAGGTGCAGCTAACTGGAATGTAATCCCCTTTGATAACAAGTAGTTCTTAAACTTTCTAAAGAGGTATTTTCCACCACGGCCGGATCATAGTGATTTAATACTTTTACCCAGATGCTTCTCTGCCTTCGCCTTAAATTCTTTGAATTTCTCAAAGCATTCAGACTTACGGTGCATCAAGTAAATATATTCATACCCTGAGTAGTCATCAATGAAACTAACGAAGTACTCAAAGCCACCTCTAGCCTAGATTATCATAGGACCATACACATCAGAATGAACCAGCTTCAACGGTTCTTTAGCTCTATAGCCTTTAGCCGAAAAAGGGCCTCTTGGTCATCATACCCTCTAAGCAAGATTCACAGACTGAAAGTGCCTCCACTTTCAATGAACTCAAAAGTCTATCTGCTACTAGTCTGTTTACCATTTTAAATAAATATGACCCAAGCGTAAGTGGCAAAGAAATATTTTGTTCATTAAAGAATGAAACTTTCTCTTATATGGTAATATAAATGTATTATTCATTTCAGTTAGTTGCAGTGTAGAAAAGATTAGAGTAATAATATAAAGATCATCCACCAGTGTACCAGAAGAGATAACCCATTTATTATCCTTAATAATGACATAGTTATTAAAATAAACCAAATATCCGTCTTTAGCCAATCTAGAAACGAAAACTAAGTTCCTTCTAATGACAGGTACATAAAGACAATCTCTCAATATTAAAACCCGTTCTCTACCAAAACTAAGAGTGACATCTTCTACTGCAACTGTTGTTACCTTCGTATTATTGCCCATATGCAGGTAAATCTCCCATCACTAAATTATCAGGTTTCTTGGAACCCCTGTAATGAATTGCAGATATGATTAGTGGCACTTGTATCTATACACCAGGCATCGATAGATAACACCACTAAACATGTTTCTACAACCAGTGAACAAAAATTACCCTATTTGTTCTTGCTTATGAGAAATATTGGATATAGCTTTTTCCAGTGTTGGGTTTGCTTGGAGTGAAAATATCTACCTTTCGACTTTTTCACACCAGTCTGTGGCCCACTAACTACCCTAGAAATCGTGTCTCCCTGTTTCTAAACCTTTTTCATCTTCATGCATTTCGGCCCAATGGAAGAACTTTTTTTTACAAACAAACACATTTCCTGGTATTAAAGGAATACCATTTATAGTCAAAGTTATATGCAAGTTACATTTTCAGTCAACAAAATTCAATCTCGATATTTTTTTTTCTTTGAGTATTAAAGCGAGTGGGTTGAAAGCCATTTTAATTCTGAGAATCACATAATTAAAAAAAAATGTTAATTATGATGAGCAAAATTTTAAATTTATTTTAATTTGGTCCCTCTACCATTTTAAAATTAATTCGTCAGCAGCCTGGTAATATGAGAATAGCATATCTCGATAGAGGGACGTCTACTATCCTTCATTAAGATCAGACATGCCAATTTCTTTTAATTTTACTATCTAGACAACTGACATTGC
>JAOTRH010000243.1:0-24437 GCA_034768845.1 Heliamphora exappendiculata
TTTTCTATAACTTTTATATTTATCACTAAGGTCAGTTCCTAAAGTAAAAAGGTCATTTATTTTATTTAAGTAAAAATGGTTAAGCAATTTACAGAGAAATATATAGGAATTTGAGCTTCTGTTGGCTATTATTTTGGGGTATCAATGCAAGAGCAATGGCTCTTATGTTTGGTGAGGTTCTAGTTCAAGGTGTCCCTTACTAGTTTCATGTTTTGAGTTAGGGCAAGTTATTTGGAAAAAGTTTGAGATTTTGGCCATTTAGTAAAATGGGTTCAGTCAGCCTAAAAAGGGTATGCAGAGTGTGTTTTTGACAGAGAATGTTTAAAACGTTTCGGGTATCATCTGAGGTATTTTGGGCTGATTTATTCTTAGTAACTTGTTTAATATGTTAGCTACAAAGTTTATGTTTACCACCTTTGGATTTGGCTTCAAAAATTTTAGGAAGATTTATCAGTCACTGAACCTTGACAGAGACTTTGGGAAGTGTTTTGTTCCATCAAGACTTCATTTGTTTGGCTCAGTTTTGGTGGACAGAAATATAAATGTATCCTATACAAGTTTTATGTTTTGAACTAAGCTCGGTTCTCGCTATAACTTAAGGTGTTTAGGTCTGCAACTCAGAGTGGTCAAGATCTAACACTCGTTGGAAAAAATGAGATATCTAGAGTTCTACCCAACAAAATCACTTAAAACCAATTTTGTATGAAAGAAAACTCAAAAATCTGAAACTGGACACAAAAATTACTTTAATACTATTTTCTTCATTTAGTTATGGTGTTTTAAAGTTGGTGGCAGAAAGTGAGTAAGTCTAAAAAATCAGGCTACTTAGGGTTTTGATTGCTAAGCCTATGTTTTGTATATTTTTGACATATTTTTTTTGCATGCATATTACAAGCTCACATAAACCAAAACTCCAGAATATGTTTAGGCCATAAAACTCAAGAATAAACACATGCAAATACATACAAAGCTTATTCATATATAAACAGTCCTTAAATCACTCATACGCCGCCTTTTTTACTCATTCTTTGTTTTATTTTGTTAGGGTTTGTTATAGAGATGGATTGCGTGGTATCTTAGCGGAGAATATCAGAAGGTTTAATGGAGTTACTTACCTTATTTGAAACTCAAATGGGTGAAGGAGATATGGACTTAGCTTTATAGGACATTCTTTGAGCCTTTTTTCCTTTCTCTTATTTCTTTCTTTGTTCTCCTCTCCTTCTTCCCTCTTAGAACACGTAGAATTTTTTGGAACCTCTCACTCTCACTTGTCAGCCGAACCAAATGCAGGAGAATGGGGGGGCTTAGGCCTTGTTTTTATAAAAAAATTTAAATGGAGGGATAATTAGTGTGTAAGAGAAATGTTGAATTTTCTAAATTATCATTGGTTGCATGGGAGGTGGGAATTGCGCAAGGTTTACAAAAGTCAGACTTGGGGCAGGTAAATTTCGGCCATGCAGTGTTTAGGAAGATAAAAAGCTATTTTGGTAATTAATTAGGGTTTTAAATGGTATTTTGGTACATTTTTGTGTATTTAATTGTATAAAATAATAATTTTATGTACCTAAATCTACTAAAACCTATTATATTAATGTATTTATAATTAATTTAGTTTTTTTATGATTTATTATAATTTTGATAGCAATTAAACAAATAAGTGTAGGCTTTTAAGTTAAATTAAGCTAGTTTGACTAGAATTAACTTTTTGACTTATTTATTGTGTAGAGATTTTAAATAATTATTTGTTTGCATTTGTTGAGCTATATTATTATATTATTTTATATTTTACTTGTATAAAAAGTATTGGGTCAAAATAATACTTAACTTATACATATTTTTTTCATTTTTAAGCTTAAAAAGGCAAAAAGTGACTTTTTGGGGCACATACTCCTAGGTGGCCAGCCATGCAAGGGAATTTTGGTTATTTTTGTTGTTATTTTATATTTTATTAGTTAATTGTGTATAAATATCTAATTTTGGGTGTCCATGTGTTAAATTTTAAATTTTTAGGACTTTTTGCTACACAGGGGCAAATTGATCATTTTACCTTAATTATGAAATTTTTTTATTTTTAATTCAATATTTTATGTTATTTAGTTAATTTAAGCTATTCCAAGACTTTTCTAAATGCTAGGGCCTTGCCTATGAGTATTTGATCTCTTTTAGGGTTTTTGGGTTACTTAGGGTTTGTTCCTTGTTCATGTAGCGACTTAGGTTCTTATCATTTATCCATCGCTAATACTAGGGTTTGAGCCGAGTTATTATATTTAAAGTGGTATTAGCCGTTGCGAATTCCAATTCTAGTAATTGCACTCTTTCTTTACTAGTCTCAAACAGAGACTTGAACTTAACAAAATCTTGTAATTCAAACTCGAGTTTAGAAACATTTAATTTGTGCAAATCACCGGATTCAATGAGTTCATTTATCTATTTGTCAGAACTAACCAGTTTTTCAGTCATTTTGGTTTTAAAGAGTTTGAGCTGAGAAATTAAAGATTGAGACTCAGTTAGTTCAGACTTCTGACTAGTATTTTCTTTTTCCAACGTTTTAACCTTCAGTGTCAACTTAGTGATAACTGTTGTCATTTTGTAGCTTTCTCTATGAAGTTTATCATAAATCTACTGAAGATCTTATTCATTCCCCTCATCTGATTCAGAACTTGAACCAGAATCACTGTGAGAAGCACGAGAATCATGATCAGACAATTCAGACTTACCTGATCTTGTGAAAGCAGCAAAAGCAATGAGCTTACCCTCATCATTATTTATTTCTGACTCGTTTCTACCAACAGATGATTCAATCTCATCATTCCATGTCATAATGAACACTTTTTCTTTCTTTTTCTGTTTATTTGGACAGTTTTGTGCAATATGTCCATACCCTTGACATTTAAAGCACTGTATACTCTGGTTCTGAACTTAAGTTTTTTTCTTTTCAAATTTCACCACATTCTTACTTTTGTCACCAAACTTACCAGATTTTGACTTGAGGTTAGGTTTTTTATTTAAAACAAACTTTTTCAATTTTTTAACAATAAAAGCCATAACCTCTGGATCAATATCAGTTTCATCATCTGAAGAATCTAACTCTACCTTTGAAGTTTTTAAAGCAACGCCTTTTGATTTTTTAGGTTGACGTAGGATAGATTCAAAAGTCTGAAGATTTTCAACCAATTATTCCACTTTAAGAGAATCAATATCTTACTTTCTTCAATAGCAGTAACTTTTGATTGAAAACGTTTAGGTAGTGACCGTAAGATTTTTTTAACAATACGAGATTCAGGAATTGTTTCACCAAGAATAAAACTGGAGTTTACAATGTCACTCAACTTAGCAAAAAATTTATCAAAGGTCTCATGATCTTCCATACGAAGAGTTTCAAAACTTGTGGTGAGCCATTGAAGTTTAGAAACTTTGACAGTTGATGTGCCTTCGTGTGTAGTTTCATGAATATCCCATGCTTCTTTAGCGATTTCAAACGTACAGATACGTCTAAATTCTTCAGGTGTGACACCGCTAAAAATAGCATTGATAGCCTTGTTATTCTAGCCCACTTCATCTAAATTCTTTTTCTCCTATTATTCAGTGGGTTTCAAAAAAATATCAGTACCAGATTTAATAGTAAGAGGGGAATAGCTAATAACAACACTCATCCACACCCTCTCATCAATAGATTTGAGAAACGCTCACATACGAGCTTTCTAATAGGGATAGTTCCCACCATCTAACAACGGAGGACGAACGGTCGAGTTTCATTCTCTAGGAAATTTCATGACTGTGATTGATAAGGATCGAAACTTTTTAGAAAAAAAATGAACCTGCTCTGATACCAATTGAAAAATAAAAATTTTCTTTTAATTATGAAAAATAATATTTTTTGTTGTTAACCATCAATCACATCCACAAAGACCAACCAAGAGAAGAACCTACAACACAACTTTTTTCGTGAAAAACCCAAATGGGCAAAAAACCACGGGACAACCTGCCACGCCCCAAACTCCGGGTTACGTGAAACTCTCACAAACAACTAAACATAACACCCAACCTGAGAATACACTCTCAAATTAAACCACATATGCATTGTATATAATCGTTGAAAGGCATATATTACACGATTTCAACACCGTAAGAAAAAACATGAATACAACATACGTGAAATGGAAAGAACAAAAAGGAAGACTGCAGTTCTTTCACCTCTCCAGCAACTCCGGATCAACTTGCGTGACTGGTACCTGAAGAAAATCAAATCTCACACCGTGAGCTAAAGCTCAACAGAAACTAGACAACACATGTAGTATAAGCTAAACATGCTAACAAAATGAGGTGTAGTTTTAGACTCTTTTTCAAGCCTTTAAAAGGAGTTTTCACATGCAACGGAAAAGCGAGGATACAAACCATATTTTGACTCACTCATAAGAGCCTTGAAATTAATTTGAAAATAGTTTTTAGATCGCGATTCACACGACTCTTAGAAATAATTTGAGAATTGGTCTATCCGTCTCATAATACAATTCATGCAATCCAAGTATCTTCTCGGACTTCCACCGAAGGACTATAACCCCCATTTATGCAATGCACACAACCCGTGCAACCCACACAACGCACGCAACCTGTGTAACACACTTCTTCACGGACTTTCACCGTAGGACCATCATCCGCCCTCATCACATATCTTCACGGACTTTCACCGCAGGACCATTATCCGCCCTCACTAAGGCCACGTTGACCAGAGTCGACAGATATCTTCACGAACTTTCACTGTAGAACCATTATCCGCCCCTCATATACACTTCTTTACGGACCTTCACTGAGGGACCAAAATTTTCCCCACATATGCAATAAAGATACAAATCTACGTGTTAACAGACATCTCTACACATGCCTAAATCACGGGATAAAATCGTATACCATGGGATAAGACCGCATCAAAACATGCACAATAAACCAGAGTTTAAATGCATAAAGCCACGTATTATCACTACGTTACACAAATCACGTCACATACTATACACGCAACTCACACAACACTTGCAACTCATGCAACATGCATCACATGCATCCGATCCTCATATTCCACATAACCATACCTATAAAACTTCTGAGTTTTAAAACATGCAACCACAGTACACATAACGATACCAAAATCATGTAATCTACTTACACAATTCGTACATATATAAACAGTTATAAATGTGCAACTCATGCAACATGCATCACATGCATCCGATCCTCATATTTCACATAATCATGCCTATAAAACTTCTGAGTTTTAAAACATGCAACCACGGTACACATAACGATACCAAAATCATGTAATCTACTTACACAATCCGTACATATATAAGCTATTATAAATGTATATAACCATGTATAACAATACATCACGACGCCACCCATCAAAATAAATTGGCATCCACTCACAGGGACAACCAACAACTCATGGAACCTAGCCTAACTCGAAGGCAAACGCAAACACCTCAAACCGCGAGGTCACAAAACACCACCTTTTTCCAAAGGTGCCATGGGTTCAAACACGCCCCACATCCTACGAACAACAAACACCACACACTTAACCATGCACCACACCCTCATCGATCCATGCTCATCAACCTTGAGGACGGCATCTAAACTAATACCCGAAGCCACGACACGACTCCCAAAGCTACCACAACCAACTGAATCTTAAAAAGAATCAAATAGTATTTCAGTCGATTAACCCCATAATTAATCAACTGGATACCATAGGAAACCAATTGAAAACCAATAACCTAACCAAAACCATCAAAATAAACACCAAACGCCCACACAGGACCCCAGTCGACTGGACCCAAGCCCCTAGTCAACTGAAAACTTGCTAGAAAGAAAGAAAAACCCAACCCAAGGCATGTCAGTCGACTGACCTCCAGGTCAAGCCGACTGACCTCCCAAAAACTCGATCTAGTCGACTGATCAGGAAGACCCAGTCGACTGACCTGCCCAAAAACCATTTTTAAGCTACAATTTTAGCCTCCAAAACCTTGAATCAAAGCCTCAAAACTCATATTCAACACCCTCGGATATCCACACACCCAAACCTAACACCAAGACCGCGAAAGAAACACCTGACATCTGATTCTAACCATCAAAATCGCCAAAATTGATTTTTAACCCAAAAACCCAATTTGATACAAAACTAGATCTACGGCAATCTAACCGTTAAAAATACACACGATTACACGTAACACCCTTATAAGATATGAGAGTTTAGGATCCTACCTTGGTGAGTTAAAAACTCGAGACTTTGAAACACGCGCAAAATTGAGTTTCACCAGAATAGATTTTTGTCCGAATGAATGTGTAGCCCACCGTGCCAAAAGCAAGGATCCACTGTTAGATTGTTGAAAACCGAGCCCCAGGCCCCTGAGAAGTTAGAGAGAAGGTAGAGAGAAAAAGAAAACTTGCTGGAGAAGTTTTGAAAATATCTACCTCCAAATATTTATAGATCTCTAAAATATCTTTTTTTTTGAAATTTTTAAAAATTCGCACTGCAACACCCCAGGACCCCGAGAACCTACCTCACATGCGTATATAACCCCGATCATGCATCTAAAATGCATAAAAACATACTAAAGAAAAAACGCTAAACGCGCGTCAAAAAATGCCAAAAAAGAAAAATGGGTCAGGGTCTCACAACTCTACCCCCCTTAAAGGAATTTCGTCTCCAAAATTCGACTCAAGGTCAAAACAATAAATCGTCGATCGCAATCGGCACAGGCATACGAGATGGTCAGCCAAATCATTCCTAGGATATAGTCAAACAAGGTCAGGCATCCTAAATAACAGCCCACTATTTCAAACATACGAGATCTACAACTCACCCCAACCTCACATTCTCTTCAACCGCTGCCTCAACACAGCACATCACCCATGGAGTTTATCACCAACTCCTAAACAGATGCAAGAAAGGAACTGGCCCAAAACCTACATACTTAGAAAGTACCTCTGCTTGCTGAAACCATATCTGCATCCTTCAACATGATCGGTGCCCTAGATGAATCGAAAGCTAAGAGGGAATACGCTCGGGGCAATGCCACTCTCCCCTGTCCACCACAACTCGGCGCTGTCAGCTGTCGTACCAACTAAACTGATGCTCCCCTATTCGTCACTCAAGAAGTCTGAACCTTAGGATATTACTGTCGCTCTTGCACATACGAACCCTTTGGTGTGCCTACTGTACTCGGCGTACTCTCTCTGGGGATAGTTCCTCTAAATATGTCCCGTCTGACCACATCTAAAACAAGTAAGCAGCCCTCTCCCCTGTGACTAATCTGGTATGGGACTCTGAGACTGTCTCAACCGTGAATTCGGGTACTGCCTCGGCTGTGGACAATCAGATACACGATGCCCCAGCTGACCACATTGGTAACATCTGACCTCCCTTTGCTTTGGCCTCCCCGACAAAGCCACTAATGGTGCAGGTGTAGAGAACTGCTGTGGTCTAGATGGATGAAAGCTAGGACCGGAGGACCTCTGCCTCTTGTTGGAACGCCCACCAGTCTGTACCTCTATCCCACCCTAAGGTGTCCTGGCCTCCCTGGAAGCTCGGATCTCAGTCATAGTGTTCTTTACCGTCGCTGCTGCCTCCACCAGCTATGTGAATACACGAAGTCCCATTGCAAGCACACGCTCCCTAATCGCTGGCCTCAAGCCCTGCTCATACCTTATAGATCGCAGCTCGTCTGTGCTCACCAACTCCGGTGCAAACTGGGATAAGCTCATAAACCTGGCCTCGTACTGCATGATGTCCACCGCCCCCTGGGTAAGAGTGTAGAACTCCTCCCCGTACAAATTCCTCTTCGAAGCTGAGAAGTATTTCTCCAAAAACACTTTTGTAAAGGCTGCTCATGTGACTCCAGCAATGGTCCTGGCATACTTCCACCATGCATGAGCAGCACCCCTCAGCTGGAAAGTAGCAAAGAAAACCCACAACTCGTCCTCCTCAATCTACAATGTGTCCAGGATTTGAGTCACCATCTCCAGCCACTCCACCGCCACAATAGGATCAGGATCTCTCACAAAGGTAAGCGGATCCATGCACCTGAACTCCCGCATCGCTACTGTAGCCCTCGCCTCAAGTACTCCCTTTCTCTCCCTAACGGTCTCACCTCTAGCAACCAACTGCTGGTTAGAACCAACCAGCTCACGCAACAACTCCATCGCGCCCATCGGTCCCAGGATAGCATTTGCATCCTCAGCATAAGGGATATGAACATCCCCTTGGCCAACACCACGGCCATAGCCTTGACTACAGTCTCGTCCTCATCTCGCAGATATCGCGTCTATATGAAAAAGACAGAACATGAGATGTAGCACATAAGCATAAACCACATAAGCGTGCTAACACATAGCCACATAGGTTCATGCTAAACAAAACCCCACATACCGAGGAGAACCCACAAAAATGACACGTCAATCTGGATAACTTACTCAGATTCCCTGCTAGAAATCACGTCAGTTAAACGCATTTCTAACTTAGCTCCCAAGTTTGTTAACCCAAACGCCCAAAGGTAGGACTGATTTATCCCAAGGTTCAACCCCCATGCTCACATATATACATCATTCACATATCTAACATGTTGACATGTTCCTGTTATCAAAGCATCTAAAAACATGCAAACAAGCATACGTAATCAACCTCACATGGGATACACCCTCTTCCTATGGCTCTTAGGTATTCGAACCCAGAGCTCTGATACCAAGCTGTCACGCCCCAAACTCTGGGTCACGTGAAACAACCACAAACAAAAAAATATAACACCAAACCCGATAATACACTCTCAAATTAAACCACACATGCATTGTATATAATCGCCAAATGGCATACATTACATGGTTCCAACACCGTAAGAAAATATGTATACAACATACATGAAATAGAAAGAACAAAAAGGAAGACTACAACTCTTTCACCTCTCCAGCAACTCCAGATCTACCTGTGTGACCGGTACCTAAAGAAAATCAGATCCTGCACCGTGAGCCAAAGCTCAGCAGAAACTTGACAGCACATGCAGTATAAGTTAAACATGCTAAAAAAATGAGCTATAGTTTTAGGCTATCTTTCAAGCTTTTAAAATGAGTTTTCACATGCAACGGGAAAGAGAGGATACAAACCATCTTTTGACTCACTCACAGGAGCCTTGAAATTAATTTGAAAATAATTTTTAGATCACGATTCACACTATTCTTAAAAATAACTTGAAAATTGGTATATCCATCTCGCAATACAGTTTATGCAATCCATGTATCTTCTTGAACTTCCACCGAAGGACCACAACCCCCATCTATGCAATGCACACAACCTGTGCAACCCACACAATGCACGTAACCCGTGTAACACACTTCTTCACAGACTTTCACCACAGGACCATCATCCGATCTCATCACATATCTTCACGGACTTTCACCGCAGGACCATTATCTGCCCTGACTAAGGCCTCGTTGACCACAGGCAACAGATATCTTCACGGACTTTCACCGTATAACCATTATCCGCCCCTTATATACACATCTTTACGGACGTTCACCGAGGGACCAAAATTTGCCCCATATATGCAATACATATATAAATCTACGTATTAACAGGCATCTCTACACATGCCTAAACCACGGGATAAAACTGTATACCAAGGGATGAGACCGCATCAAAACATGCATACTAAACCAAAGTTTAAATGTATAAAGCCACGTACTATCACTACGTTACACAAATCACATCACATATTATACACGCGACTCACACAATACTTGCAACTCATGCAACATGCATCACATGCATCCGATCCTCATATTCTACATAACCATGGCTATAAAACTTCTGAGTTTTAAAGCATGCAACCACAGTACACGTAACGATACCAAAACTATGTAATCTACTTACACAATTCGTACGTATATAAATAGTTATAAATGCACATAACCATATATAACAATACATCACGACGCCACCCGTCAAAACAAATCGACATCTGCTCACAGTGGCAACCAACAACTCATGAAACCCAGCCTAACCCGAAGGCCAACGCCAAACACCTCAAACCGCGAGGTCACAAAACGCCACCTTTTTCCAAAGGTGCCATGGGTCCAAACACGCCCCACATCCTACGAAGAGAAAACACCGCGCACCTAACCGTGCACCACACCTTCATCGAACCATGCTCGTTAACCCGGAGGATAGCATCTAAACCAACACCTAAAGCCACGACATGACTCCCAAAGCTACCACACAACTAGCCGGACCCCAAAAAGAATCCAACAGTATTTCAGTCGACTAATCCCATAATTAATCAACTGAATACCATAGAAAACCAATTAAAAACCAAGAACCCAACCAAAACCATCAAAACAAACACCAAACGCCCACATAAGACCCCAATCGACCGGACCCAAGCCCTCAGTTGATAGAAAACTTGCTGGAAAGCAAGAAAAACCCAACCCGAGCCACGTCAGTCGACTGACCTCCCAAAAACTCGATCTAGTCGACTGATCAGGAAGACCTAGTCGACTGACTTGCCTAGAAATCATTTTTAAGCTACTGTTTTAGCCTTCAAAACCTTGAATCAAAGCCTCAAAACTCCTATTCAACACCCTCGGATATCCACATGCCTAAGCCTAACACCAAGACCACGAAAAAAACACCCGACACCTGATTCCATCCATCGGAATCGTCGAAAATGATTTTTAATCCAAAAACCCAATTTGATACAAAATCAGATCTATAACAATCTAACCGTTAAAAACATACACGATTACACGCTGTACCTTTATAAGACATGAGAGTCTAGGATCCTACCTCAGTGAGTAAAAAACTCGACGCCTCGAACAACGTGCAAAACTGAGCTTACCAGAATAGATTTCTGTCTAGATGAACGCGTAGCCCACCGTGCCAAAAGCAAGGATCCGCTGTTAGATTGTTGAAAATCGATCCCTGGGCCCCCGAGAAGTTAGAGAGAAGGCAATGAGAAAAAGAAAACTTACTAGAGAAGTTTTGAAAATATCTTTTGAAAATATCTAACTCCAAATATTTATAGACCTCCAAAATATCTTTTTTTAAAATTTTTTGAAATTTGCATTGCAACACCCCACGGCCCCGAGAGCCTGCTCCGCATGCATATCTAACCCTGATCATGCATATGAAAATCATAAAAACATGCTAAAACAAAAAAGCTAAACGCGCGTCGAAAAACACCAAAAAAAAGGGTCAAGGTTCACACAACGAAGTCCAGGAAACAAGAACTAAACACGAACAGAAGCAATACAAGTTACAGACTGTTGACTGACTCCTCAATCTTCAAGTCCTAAGCTTGTATGCCGAATTCTCGTTAACTATTCTCCTCTTGATTCCTACTACAACGACTCTTCGTAGCAGCCTTCTCTAGCAGAATTCTCCATCAAAATTTAGAACGCCGTCTAAGATTTGCTGTCGAATAATCTTCGATGTTTTGATGCACAAAAGAACTCTTAAATTAAATTGATGCTCAATAGCATTTTGTCCCAAGAGCTCTAATTTTTGTGCATCCTTAATGATCTATATATATAGATCTTAAATCCCAAGATAGCAAGAATTAGGAAACAAAAATATGTTTGGGAACCGCTCGAGCGGTCAGGTTGGGCGCTCGAGCGGACAGGCTACCGAGGTTGTAACTCAAAGCATTGATTGCTTGTCCTTGCTGCTGGTCTGTATGCCTCCTTTTTAAGCATCAGAATATATCTTCATTAGGAAACAAACCCCGAAGACATATCTAGATCTTCTTAAGATCTAAGATGATCATGAACATTATTAAAGATAAAAAACTTCCTAACCCATGAGGGTTTCCAAAGAACAAGACTTCCTAATCAAACAAGGCTACCCAAAACAAAAACACTTCCTAATCCTAACATATTATATTCCTAAACAAAGACAATCAAATCAAATTATTTTCCTAAAATAGACTTTCCTAATAACCTAGGATTTGCCAAAACAATAGAAAATAATATGAATTAATTTCTTTACAATATCAATTTCAACAATCTCCTTCTCTTCACCGCACTCTCTCCAAAGACTCCGAGGAGGCTGCCGCCACGAGTTCCTCTGATTTGGTGTCTCCATGAAATCACTATTTAGTTTTTATTCTTTTTGCGCATAATTAAATGATGAAATATCAAGGTGGTTATGGTACATCATTCATTAGATGCTTACAAAAATTCATTATCAGTTGAATCAATAGTGCATTTTTCAGAATACATATTCTACTAATATATTTATCAGTTGAAACACCAGTGCAATTTCTTGAATCAGTATTTAACTAATATATTTATTAGTTGAAACAATGTATCAGTTGAAATAGCAGTGCAATTTCCTGAATCACTATTCAACTAATAAATGTATTAGTAGAAACGGTAGTGTAATTTCCAAAATCCAAATTCAACTGAGAAATGTCTCAGTTTCAACAATCTCCTTCTCTTCTCCGCACTCTCTCTAACTCTCTCCAAAGACTCCAAGGAGGCCGATGACGATGAGTTCCTCAGATTCCTAGAAGCCGACGAAGAGGTAGAAAACCACGCCGCACCAAAGCGCACTCACTACTCAGATCCGCACTATCTCGATGAAGACAACGTCGATGATGGCGATGCGAACATCGAGAACTACAACAACTTCGAAGTTCCGGTAGGGTTGGACCACGAGGAGTATTCATGGCCGGAGGTCGACAAGAAGGCCGTCATCATTTTGGGGGAGTGAAACTTCAGTGACTTCATCGACGACAATGGGTATGTGATGGTCAAGTTCTACACACCCTAGTGTGGCGGCAGAGTATGCGGCGGCGGTGATGGAGCTGAAGAGCGAGACAATAGTGCTTGCGAAGGTGGATGCGACAGAGGAGAGTGAACTGGCGGAAGAGTATGAAGTCCAGGAGTTTCCTACTGTCTATTTTGAAGCAAGAAGAATAAAGCCACTGCATGATTCCACATGAGTACTTCGTCTGCCGAGAGAGGGCTGTTTAGTACCGAAGGCAGCGAGGAGAGAGAGAGGAAGAAACCGTGGAAATGGTGGCTCTATTTTCTGGATAGGAAGATTAAAGCGATAATATTGGGTATTTGATTTTTTATTGAACAGTGTAGATGGGGTTATTTTGGTGATATATTAGATTCTCAAAATTGGTTTGAGACTAATACTAGTAAAAATATTTTGATGGAACTAAATCTAACACTACTATAAAAAAAGGACTAAATCCAAAATTTTTCAAAAATAAACAAGGTAAACAATTATCTCAAATGGGGACTTTAAATTAACACTTGAATGTAGAATATAAAAGAAGCCATTAAAAGAGAAAAGAAGAAGATGTGGGTCAGATCCAGGCCCCCAAATCAAACCCGGAAGGGCATCTGAGAGGGCAGACATGAAAACCCGATTTGATTTTTGTGCACATTACCATGCTTCCTTCATTCATCAACATCCAGACTCCAGAGAGCATCAGCATATTGTATACAAATGATCGCCAACAAAAAAATAACGAAATATAACGAAACTAGCAAAAACTCGTGCTTAAATATGTATAATCTATCTATACTATTATAAAGAAAATCTAAATATTCAGTTTCTTGAAGCCAATTAAATATTTTGTTTTCCAAATATACCTCTATTGTAGTTTTAATTTAAAATTTAAAATGTAGTTTCATAACTATCTTCTCTCTCTTCTCTCTCTCTTAAATAGAAATCGAAAGCTATCACTCACCCTCTCTCCTACGCAGTTGTGGATAAAAGCGAAAAAAGTAAGATGAATTTCAGTACATTAATACATTATTTTTATATTTTTGAATTTTATACGGATCGCGTTTGCCCAAACCACTAGTATAAAATAATATGAACTCATGTAATGAAAGTTGCTTTCTTAAATTAATACCATTCAAGATTTTTTTTTTGTTTTATTAAATTAATACCATTTAGGATTTAAAAATATTTCTTAACAAATCTATTTATAATTTTTTATTATATATTTTTGGCTTCGTTTTTGTACCGAACTATTCATCGATTATTATTCCTTACATTGGAATATTATTTCTTATTTTTATTAGTACCATAATTTTTTTGATTGATAGATTATCCTCATTTCTTATCATGATGCAATGCCATTACTTATTCTTTTACATTTTCACCCAACTTTACAATATATTTTTGGCTTCGTTGTTTCTAGCATTGTTGAACCTTTTTATCAGATTTCAAATCCCTTGGGTTAGTGGTACACCTACATGACTATGCTTGGGTTGGAATGCATGTTTAGAAACCGTTGGTTGAATTTTACAATGAAAAGGGGTTTCAAACTTATATATATGTATATGCATGATGGGTATATTCCGACTCTTTTAAAATGGCATGATCATGATTGTATTAACTTTGTGTTGTTGACATTTTATAAATTGGATAAAAGAAATACGAATAATGAGAAATTGTGTATTAAGCGTTTATGATGCACTTGATTTGAAAGAAAAGCTGGATTACTAAGTACAATGTGATTTGGAAATGATAATGTAACAATAATAGGGAGATGAATCAAGCGTGAGTTGAACTCCCGGGTTGTGAAAATAAAAGTGATTAACAAATAATGAACTGTATAAATTGATGTGGATTAAGTTGGGCTTGCACAGCTCCGCGGTGAAAGATCGAAAACTTATGCTAGATAGGAACCACATACCCACGGGTTAGCCCTGAAATGTGGTGTTATGTCGTGGTGAGTTATTGTGATGCCCTATCCTCCGGGCATGTCGAGACATACATAAATATAAATAAAAGAATATTCTAGCCATTCATTTATATTTACATACGTTAGCTATTACATCATAAAGGAGTTCTGAACCGTTCAAAATTACATAACTATTACATTTTATTAAGAAATTTCAAAAATTACACTATGTGCGAGAAAACTGAATATAAGAACAAAAGCAGAGATCTCGGCTCCTCAAAATGCATCAACGAAATCCACGTGCTCTTAGAACTCACCCTGTTCTTCAAACTTTTCTTCTCTCTCTAGGATGACTTCCTCTAAGAACTCCTCACCTGTGGCACGAATGCCATGAGTCAAGGCCCAAAAGCAAAATGCTCTAACCTTCTAACTAATCTCATGGAATAAAATTCACCGCAACACATACCATATAACACCCAGTGCAGTTTATAGTCAATGAGACAGATAAATTTATGACATGATAGCAGATAAGTCAATAAACATGCGTGTATGAATGCAGATGCCTAACCCAACATGCACCCAGATTATAACACGAATTCCACACCAGAAATTATTAGAGTAGACTTGATGGGACTTTGATCACCAAACCTATCCTTGCCTCATTGCGAATAGTAAATGCATCTCCGGGCGTCATGCCACGGCTGTTTTACTCAATGGCAACGGTGTAGGGGTGGGTCAACCAATTATCAGCCACCCTTATCTGGGCTAACAATTCCCATCTTAAGAACCAGGATGCTCGTTTGGCGTTAACCCAAAGTCTAAATTATCAAAACCAAAATGCAAGCGACAAACCCAGGGTGCCTAACAATATTCATGATAAACCATTTCAAACACCGGGGACATGCCTAGGGTGCACAAGGGGAATTCATCCCAAAATATTTTTAAAAATGGAAACTAGGGACGCTCTAGACTTAGAATCATGAAAGACAACTCAACATAACCCATCCTGATTATAAATCAAGCAATCGAATTCTGAGTGGCACCATTATGTTCCCGTATGTTAGGTTCCCATACATCAACATTCCCGATCACTACAGTGTATAGCAGTAGTTCGGCTCAAGGCATGATACGGCTCAGGACGTAACACGGCTCACATACATGGCCCAAAGTTAACATATCCAATACAATAATCCGAATGGCACCATTATGTTCCCGGATGTTAGGTTCCCGTACATCAACATTCCTGATCACTAAGGTGTATAGCTGCAGTTTGGCTCAAGACATGATACGGCTCAAGACGTAACACGGCTCGAGACATACATGACCCAAAGTTAACATATCCGCAACGGTTTACACAGATGGATTCCAATATGCCAAGATGAAAGTGACAATGCCCATGATGTGAAATATGAATCTCAAGTACCACTATCTATAGCATGGCATCAACTAGCATGGAAAAATTCATGATACAACTCGCAGTTCATAAAGTACAGGTATGTGAAGCACAAGTTACAATTCTCAAGATATGATTCAACATGATGGCATGAATTCAAAACTATCATACATTCACTTAGAAACACTAATCAACTAATTCAAACCAATGATTATATATAACTCGTGTCTCATAACAAGGTACTCACACATACACTTAGCAACCTTTAAGGCCAAAAATTAAGTATTAAATTAAAAGGACCAACAATGTTTTGGGGTATCTAGATTTCGAATCAAATAATGATTTTTAAACACCATTTAGATAAAAATATTTTCTACAACTATCATGTTTAACACCAAGGCCAAATCCTAAGGCAAATGGATGAATAATTCATCTTAAGTAAAAACTGTTTAGCACTTTTCTCAAGATTTTACCAAAATTATTCTTCTGTTGGTCTCAGCTTTGGGGTAACATTTCAAGTTAAAATGAGCCCATTTTTTTATTATGTTCTATTTGAACAAGTCCCCAACAAGTTTCATGTTTAGAGTTAAGGATAGTTGTTTGAAAAAAGTTAGACTTTTTGGCTATTTTAAAAAGTAGGTTCTGTCAGCTGCCAAAACTCAGCAGAGCTGATTTTGGACAAAGGGTTTGAAATGGTTTTGGGGTATCATCCCGAGGCTTTAATGTCTGATATTATGGCACTAAGTACTTCAATATGTTAGATACAATGTTCATGTAGATCACTTTTGGAATAGGTCATTAAACATAGGGGTTTTGGGTTACACAAAAATAGGTGACATAAGTGTCCCTTGAGGGCAGAAACTCAACGAGACTTTCACAGGGATTTTTACCTATCAAAACTCAATATTTTGTTCTCCTTGTTGGCAAGTAGATATATATACATGTTATCTACAATTTTTCTATTTTGACCAAAGTTCAGATCTCATTTTAAAATAGGGTTTCCAAGTCGGCAGTGTTGTCTGGTCGAAAAATGACACACTTTGGTAAAATTGCAATACCTTGAGTTCTTGTTATGAAAATGAGTTGAAACCAACTTTGAATGAAAGATAAAACAAAAATATAAAATTGGACATATAGAACATCCTTAGATCAATTTTCTACATTGAGTTATGGCGTTCCAAAGTTCAGGGCAAAAACATCTATGTTCTAAAAAATCAAGTCTCTTAGGGTTCAAGTCTTCTACTTATGTCATGTCAAGTTTTTGTTCCATTTCATTGCATGCTTGTGTTTTAGACTTTACTATCAAGGCTCTAAAACACTTAGAAGTCATCAAACTCAATGATAACAACATACAACAACATCTCATATCACCCATAAATATAACCGCCCCTATTTTGCTACTATGATACCTTTTCAGTTTGATTTCGATTATTAATTTTTAGAGTGTTTAAAGGGACGCATTGGGAGATATTCTGAGGGATACTTGACACAAGATTTATAGATTTTACTTACTTATTTAGAGGTCTCAAGGATGGAAGGATGGAAGGACCTAGTTTTAGGAAAACACCACTTGATTCTTAGCTCCATTCTTCCTCCTTTTTCTCTCTCAACTTATAGAATACTTCAAGAACATTTAAAGGTCTGGTCCCTCACCTCTCTTGCACAAAAATATGAAGGGGAGAGAGTGATGTTTGGCTTGGTTTATATAGGCAAAGATTAGGGAATATGGAGGGGACAAAAAAATTAATTAAGGTACTTTTAAAGACTTCTTTTTCTTTTTTTTTAATTAATGTGAATTGAGAAGATTTGACTTGGTGCAACACTTGTGGCCTATAAATCAGATATTGGGAAGGAAAATACAGCTAGGGGTTGTTTTAGGGACAAAAATCTGACCCCATATCAATAAAGGGATTTTGCATTGATTTGCGTGCTATTTTGTGCAAGAAAATGTATTAAAAGTTAATTTGATATATTTTTTTTATGTCTTTTTCTAATGAGACCTATTATTTTAGTATGTTTATGATAAATATAGTATTCCCATGTGTTATTATAGTTTTCATAATAATTGATTAAATAGATATAGTCTTTTAAGTCAAATTAAGCTATTTTGACAATATATAACTTTTTAACTTATTTTGTTGTGTATGAACTTGAATAATGATTTGTATGCTTTGGTTGACCTATAACACTATATTATTATGTATATTACTTGTTCAACAAGTATTGGATCATCATAATTCTTAATTTAATACATTTCTCTTCATCTTAAGCTAAAAAGAAAGCAAAAAGTCACTTTTAGCACACTTCCCATGGTGGTCGGCCACTAAGAGATATTTTTGGTATTTTTGATGTTATTTTGTTTTTTACTACTTAATTGTACTTAAATATTTAATTTAGGGTATCCATATGTCAAAATTTGAGTTTTTAAGACTTTTTGCCGTACTATGGGCAAAACGGTCATTTTATCCTATTTATGAGAATTTTTGAATTTTAATTCATTATTTCATAATATTTACTTCATTTAGAATATTAGAAGACTCTCCGGGTGCTAAGGTTTTGTTACCTAAGATTTGGACCATGTTGGGGTTTTCGGGCCGAACTTAGGATTTTCGATTCGAGTTAGGTTTTTGAACTTCTTCTGTATTCTATAGTCTCATGGACTATCCGTCACTAAGACTAGGGTCCGAGTAAGGTCTTTACACGGGTCGCTATTAACCAGGTTATTACAATTAGGGTTTATACCGGGTCTTTACAGTTATAGAGCTATCTATTACGTAATACCTTCACGTAGCCTATTAAAAATTAATAAGGAGGGGTTTCTATAAGCAGCACTAGACACCGGTTCATTAGATGCGATATAGTTTTGTGAAAATTAGGAGATAAAATAAAGAATTAATATAGTGGAAAGCAACTGAATAAATGGAGACAAATTTGTGTGTGTGTGTAAAAGAAAAATGACTTGGTGAAACATGCATATTTATTTTGGTTACACTCATCACACCTCACAAATCATGCATTACATTTGAGTTAATTTTTATCCTAGGAGTTTCGGCTCATGTAAATATATTAAACCATTTTAGGTTCTGAGAAGTGGGGTGACACCAAAGCTATGGATACTTTTGAGAAGGACCAATAGATAGAGCTATAATTTTTTTTTTTTGTTGTACATAAAACTAAGGAAATTGATGTAATGAAAATGATAGCTTAATGTTGAATATATGTTGCCATAAAAAGTTGTAGTAATTCTAAAAATGAGAATTTGGGACTTGGTTCATTTGGTTAAATCCTTTGAATATTTATGTAAAAGATTTTCTTATGTTCTGAAAAATTATCTATGGATGTGGTTAATTTAAGGTACGTTTTGGGGTTAGTTCACAGACCCGAGGTTTGAGTTGTGACATTTTGTATCTATTAATATCATTACAAAAAAAATCATAAAGTATTTGATCCAAATTTTAGTATTTTTACAAGATTCTTTTTTGACTTATTTATTTTTAGATTTTATGAGATTAAGATTAAGAATAATTGGAAAACGTTTTCTATGTTGATGATAAAAATTATTAAATTAAATTCTATTTAGAACTATAATGAGTTATGTGAGACCCAGCTCCATTTTAATTATTTTAATTGAACAATGATGTGAATTTTACCCCATGTTGTATATTATTTAACATGTGTACATTTCATATGAATATATGGCCAATGGGCCTAGTAACTTTTTAACAAGTTTTGTTAAACCTGTTAGTGTGCGTGAAGACCCGAGAAATTAATTTGGGGATACTTTTTAGAATTTTGGTAATTTTTGAGAGAGTGAATTTTAAATTAATTAATGTGAAATATTAATTGCAATGGTGTAAAATACATTTTAGTGGATCAAATGAATTGTTTATGCATGTGGGATTGTCATGGCCATGCATACATGGGTGAGTGGGGGTGGGACTTTGTGCAAGGCTTGTAGGAGAAGCCTCTCTCTCTCTCTCTCTCTCTCTCTCTCCATTGGAGGTTTAGAAGCTCTCTTCCTTTTTTCTTCATTTTGGAGATCTTGGACTTAGAATCTTACAAAGCTACAAAAAGAAAAGTTGGTCTACTCAATGAGAGCTACGTGTAATACCAAGCAGAAATTTGATTTGGCGAGTTTAGATTTTTTGGGTGTGTTCGAGCTTCAAGTTTCAAACTCTCCGAAGTAGGATTTTAATCCATTTTTTGATGTTTGTGATGAATGTGTAATTAGGCATTTTGTTTTCTATTAAAATGCCATGAGATTTGTTTGGAGTGTGAAAAACCTAATTTTTGAATGAAAAGCATGAAAAATGTTTTTGGGTGGATGAATGAGATTGGTTATATAATTGAAAACATGGAATTGAAAACAAGTTTTGGATTCGGCTGAATTTACTGAATGTTAAGGATATAAATCCTTAAAATAAATGTTATGGACACAAAGTTATGTTTTGATGAATAAAATGGTTTAGTTAATGTACTGGAATAATGTGATGTAGATAATGTGAGTTTGACTAACTTCTCGATAAAATACCAAAAATTTGTGCAAGATTTGGTACCCTATCCTTTGGTTAATCCCATAAAAGAGTGTAGGGGTGCCATACACTTCGATTGAGCAGTAAAAAAGTGCAGGGTGCCCTACCGTGTGGTTGAACCGTAAAGGAGTGCAATTGTGTGAAAAATTATAAAACCTATATAATAGGTTTCTTATCGGTGCCTTAAGGTGGCCCGGTAGTAAGAGCAATGCATAAGAGTTTATAATTGTCGATTGTTATCTAGTATGACAAGTCAGTACCTAACTAAACCCATGGTTGAAATGTTGAGTGTTGGTGATTTATAACTCAATCTTTGTGGATTTCAAACTCTTGAGAGGATTTGAATTAAATGCATATGTGATTCAGATTTCTTGGGAAAAGAATTTGTAGAGTTGGTTTATGTTGGTGTATTCATATAAATTGCCAATTACATGTCATGTATCCATCCATCATTGGTTTTAGATTCCTATTAGGCTTCGACTCACATTGTTCAAAACAAAACTTTTCAGATGTTAGAGGCGATTCTACGGTGTAGAAATGATAAAGGAGTGTTATAATTGGTTTTGGATGGTGTAAACATGTTTTTCTATGTTTTGTAATTAAGAATTCAAGTGTTGTAAGCCTTAAGGCCAAGTTCCCATGTAATTGAATGTATTTCGATGATGTGTGCCCTCAAGTAGAGGTTTTTGGATTCATTTTTTGATAAATTTTCTTGATTTTGGATGAATGTTTATGTTAAATCCTTGTGCTTGAAGGTTTTGAGTTTTTTTTGTCCTTATCAAATTTAATATTTTTTCAAGGCTTTAGTACAAACTCTTTGCATGAAAACAAGTTTGGATGAGTGTTGGATCTTCAAAACATCAAAAACATTTATCAGGTGCTAAACTGATCGGTAGATCAAAAACATTTTTCAGTGAAAAGGGTTTTTACTAAAAAGGTGATGATATCTTGGTTTTCTCGAACAAATCATTCTCTCTCTCTCTCTCTCTCTTCTTGGATGTCCATGTTTTAGGTTTTGGGGTGTGATAAAATGGTATTAGACTGCTAGGTTCGAAGACTTTTGAGCCGTGGGAAGTGGTGTGCCACCATGTGAGAATTGGTGTTAACATTTGACATGCATATGTTAATATGTTTAAATGATGAGAATGTGATAGAATTTGACCCCTTTGTGTTATGTGTTATATGTGAGCATGAAAATTGAATCTTGGGAATGACGTATCTTTCCCTTGGGCATCTGGTCGACTATTTGGAGTTTGAGTTAGAAATGCGTTTGGCCGATGTTATTTCTGATGAGAAATCTAAATAAGTAACTCAGATTGAGGTGTCACTCCTATTGGTACTCTTCGTTATATGAGACTTATTGACGTGATCCCAAATTATTAAATGATAACTTGATTAAAGTAGAATCTTAATGGAAGCATGACGTTATGTTTAATTCTTATGTTGATAAGTCCTTTGATCATTTATATAGTTTTATGCCTCCAAGGCAAGGCCGAGGTAGGGGTCACGGTATTGTGCCTATTTCGAAAGGCGGGGACGTGAATGCCCCTAAGGAATAAGTTGTGGGGGGGGGGGGGGGGGTACCGAGCGTATGTAAGAAATGGTTAATACCATGTAGCAGCTTGTAGAGGCAGCTAGGGGAGGAGCTAGAGTACTTGAACCTAAGGTTACTTCTACAGTGAGGGAATTCCAAAGGTGAGACCCTCCAATGTTTACTGAAGACCCAGACCTTATGGTTGCCATGAAGTGAATGGAGCTTATTACACGGATTCTAGATACCCTACAGATTGTGGAAGATGACTTGAGATTGGCCTTTGTCGCTTGTCAGCTTCGAGGGGATGCCCATGAATGGTGAAAGTTTGCACGAACCACTGTTGAGGGTACTTGGATGACGTTTAGAAGAGTGCACCTTGAGAAGTACTTTTTTGAATCTTCAAGGGATGTCTACGTATAGGAATTTCTTTCCCTTACTCAAGGAGGGATGACAGTGGTCCAGTACGAGGCCAAGTTTACAATTCTTTCTCATTTTGCACAAGAGATAGTGGCTACTGACGGGTTGCTTGCTAAGAGGTTTGAGCGGGGTCTTAGGCCCGCCATACGAGATAGGGTGGCAGCACTGAGGATGAGTGTTTTTACAAACTTAGTGGAGTCGACTATCACAGTCTAGAACACACTGCAAGAAACATGCAAGACTCAGTAGGGAGGGCTGAGCGCACAATCAGAAGGGCGCCATTCGAAGAGGCAGAGACAATTTGGTTCTAATTCTTTTCTTTTCTTTTGGGATCTTATCAGCAGCCACGTTCAGCTCCCGCAACTTTTGTGGTTTCTTTTGGACAATCGGAGCATAGAGAGATCATCTACTTCTTATGCCGAAGGCCAGGTCATCGTGTGACCGATTACCCACAGAGGGGACAATCACAGAGCTAGTCACCATCTCATCCTCACGGGAGAGAACACCTTACTTGCTTTTAATGCGGTCAAATGGGACATATGTGTCATTATTGCCTTTAGGGAGGGAATACTCAAAGTGTGGCAAGTTCACAATTGATTCAAACCATATAAGGAAGATAGGGTTTCAAGAAATCGCAGTAGCCACTAGTAGCCCAAACATATAGGCTCGCAATGGGGCTACATCGGTTCAGTTTGTGTGACAGCCAGGAACATAGTGTTATAGTGGTCAGAATCGAGGAATGCAAGGATAAGCATATGCACTTTCAGAGCCAAGTACTTCAAAGGCACCTGTTGTACCAGACATTATCGCCAGCACATCCGTCATACGAGGTACCTTCCTCGTGTACAATTCATGGGCCCGTGTTCTCATCGACACGAGAGCATTACATTCATTTATTTCATCTTCATTCGCGTTGGCATTGGGTTTAGAGGTAGATGCTTTGGCTAACGCCTTATATGTAGAACCTCGGTTGGTGAGAGGGCTGTGTTAAAAAGAGTGTGTATATATTAAGATCACCAATCACCAATCGCCGCCTAACGTTTGATTTCATTGTCCATGACATAACCGCCTTTGATATCATCCTTGGGATAGATTAGTTGACTACCTATTGTTTGCACATAGATTGTGATCGACATCGAGTGTCCGTCTGTATGTCACACCCCGCTTTCGCAAGGTACTCAACCTGTGTAGTGGGGTATGATCCCGCCACTATCCCAGTGGCCTTAGGGAAATGATAAGGCTTAAAACTTAATATGAGACAAGACTTTTACTTCAAAACCAACACGACCTTTAAAAAAAAGGGGGTAAACATAATCTTCTAGGGATACACCATCCCAAATACATACATCATGTCACGCCCTGACGCCCGAGTCACGTAAAACATCCACAAAAAACCATACAAGGCTGAAAAGCAACACCTAACCCTTTGTTTCACTCTCAAGATAAAAGCATACATGCATTAAATATATCGTCCTCAGGCTTACAATACATGGTCCAGAACCAAAACATGTAAAACATACATGACCCATACAAAACAAAAGATAAGACTACAGGTCTCCTGCCCCAACCAGCTCCTCCCGATCAACCTGCGTGACCGTATGCTCTTGAAAAACATTTCAAATCCCACACTGTGAGACAAAGCCCAATAGAAATTAGGCAAATATGAAATAAAAGCTAAACATGCTAGCAGAGTAATATGTATGTTACGACTCGCCCGAGCCTCAAAAACAAGTTCTATGTGATAAAAAATGATATGAAAAGATATGAGATTTTTTGACTCACGCGAGCCTCAAAAGAAAGCAGTTCGACACACACACACACACACACACACACACATATATATATAACAACTCCCATGAGGCCCGCAT
>JAOTRH010000274.1:7889-24432 GCA_034768845.1 Heliamphora exappendiculata
ATTCTGAATTAGTCAAAGGTATGCCAAAGCTGAGCAGCAATACTAAAGTTATGTGTGGACCATGTCAACCAGATAAACAAATTAAAGTCCCCCACAAGAAAATAAATCTGTTTGCTACCCAATATCCTCTGCAACTACTCCATATGAATTTTTGGGTTCTATTAGAGCAGAGAGTATAGGTGACAAGAAATATATCCTTTTTGTAGTTGATGACTTTTCTAGGTTTACCTAGGTGAATTTTTTGCGTGAAAAATCTGACACTTTTGTTGTTTTCAAGTCTCTATATCTTAGATTGAATAATGAACAGGAAGAAAAAAATTAGCATATCACAAAAATCAGATCAGATCACGGTAAGGAATTTGAGAACTCAGAATTCTCAAGCTTTTATGACGAACAGAGAATTCAACATGAGTTTTTCACACTCAAAACACCATAATAGAATGGTGTAGTGGAACGAAAAAATAGAGTGGTAGAGGAGATGGCTAGATTAATGCTTCATGGTAAAAACCTTTCTCTCAAGTTTTGAGCTGAGGTTGTAAATACTGCATGCTATGTTATTAATCATATGCATTTGCGACCTGGTACCAAACAGACTAATATGAATTATGGATAGGTAGGAAGCTAAATGTAAAATATTTCAGGACTTTTGAAAGAAAATGTTACATTTTAAAAGATCATGAACATTTGGGCAAATGTAACTCCAGAAGTGATGACGGAATATTTCTTGGCCATTCCATTAACAGTAGAGCCTATAGAGTTTTTAATTTACGTACATCTACCGTTATGGAATCTGTCAATATTGTTGTTGATGATATAGGTACGTCCGAAGAGGCATTGACACCGGAAGCAGATCAGTTGAATTCTTAGATACTTGAAGATCCGATTCAGCCCACCTCTCCAAAACAATCAGTGGATGAAAGTTCAGAAATTATAGCAACCCTTGAGGAGCAAACGGTCTTGAAACCTTCCTCACGTGTAAAGTTAAATCACCCACTTGATGTGGTGATTAGAGAGGTAACAAAACCTATGATGACTCACCGACAAATGCGTAATCAGGTAAATCAGGTAAGTCATTTGTGCTATGTTTTTATGATTAAACCAAAAATGTTAAAGAGGCCCTGACTAACGATTGTTGGGTGAATGCTATGCATGAGGAACTCGAACAATTTGTTAAAAATGATGTGTAGGAACTAGTGCCTAGATCTGAAAATGTTAATGTAATTGGGACTAAAAGGATTTTCAAAAACAAGTCTAATGAACAAGAAATTGTTGTGAGAAATAAGGCGAGATTAGTGGCACAAGGGTACACACAAGTGGAAGGAATAGTTTTTTATGAAACCTTTGCTCCTGTATCTAGATTAGAATCTATTAGTATTTTTCTTGCTGTTGCCAGTTTTTTAAATTTCAAATTGTACTAAATGGATGTGAAAAGTGCCTTCTTAAATGGCTAACTAAAAAAAGTTGCCTATGTTGAACAGCCTAAAGGTTTTCAGGATTCACTATATCCCAATCATGTTTACAAGCTCAAAAGAGTTTTGTTTGGGCTGAAACAAGCTCTTTGAGCTTGGTTTGAACGTCTAACCACATTCCTGGTTAATCATGATTTCATTAGAGGAAGTGTGGATAAGTCTCTTTTCATTAAAAGAGACAAGAACGATATTTTGGTAGCTTAAATCTATGTTAATGATATTGTGTTTGGATATACATGTGAATCTCTTGTTCTTTCATTTTTTGAATGTATGTAAAAGAAATTTGAAATGAGTATGGTAGGTGAATTAAATTACTTTCTAGGTTTACAGATTAAACAGTATGACGATAGAATTTTCATCTCACAGTTAAAGTGTGCAAAAAACCTCGTTAAGAGATTTAAACTTGATTCTATCAAACCCATTCGAACTCCTATGAGTACATCTGTAAAATTGTTAAAGATGAAAAAGGTGAAAATGTTGATCAAACCATGTTCAGAAGCATGATAGGGATTCTATTGTATCTCACAGCTAGTAGATCTAATATCGCATTCAGTGTAGAAATTTGTGCACATTATCAGGCTAATCTTAAGGAATCACATTTAACTACTGTTAAAAAAATTATTCGATATGTGAATTCCACTGTTGAGTATGGTATTTGGTTTTTCAAAGATACTAACTCAAATATTGCAGGTTTTTCTGATGCTGACTGGGCTGGTTGTATAGATGATAGAAAAAACACATCAGGAGGTTGTTTTTATATTGGTAACAATCTGGTTTCGTGGCATAGTAAGGAACAAAATGCTATTTTATTGTCTACTGCTGAGGCTAGTACATAGTCGCTGGTAGTTGTTGTACTCAGCTATTGTGGATGAAACAAATACTTTTAGATTATGGTCTTGTTCAAGAGTTTATGCTTATCTATTATGATAATATGAGTGTGACTAATATCTCGAAGAATCCTATTCAACACTCTATGTCTAAGCACATTGACATAAGGCATCATTTCATTCGTCAGTTAGTTGAGGATAACATCATATCTCTTGAATACATTGACACTGAAAGACAACTCGCTGATTTGTTTACAAAACCTCTTGAAGCACTTCGGTTTGAATTCCTTAAGAAAGCTATTGGCATTGGCCCTCTAAATAAAAAAAAAAGAAGAAGGTTCATTCAATTAGTTTAATCTGTGTGAAACATGTAAAAATATTGTCTAAAGAATCACCGCTAGAAAGCTATACAAGATTAAGTGACTGAGAATCTTTGAAATATGTTTTCCTCGTAATAATTATGATATAAGCGGTTAAATATGCCGGTGACATGCACTGGATTCTGGTTGAAAAATACTCATTGATTGACCTCAACAGTGAAATCCCATTATTGATGTTGATGTCTACAACCATCCCTATCTGATTATCTCTCCACTACTCTCCTCTCACTCTGAACTGGATAGGCTTTTATGCTTACAGAAATGGCTATCTATGCAAACCTTGCTTTTTTGTTTGGTATACTATGAAAGTCGCGGATTATGCTACTTTTTATCTTGCTTGTGGAAATGGCTACCTATCTAAATCATGCTTTTTTTGTTCATGTTAGTGTGTCAGCCGCCATGTATGTAACTGTGCTTAAATGCTATTGAAAATGGTTACCTATTTGACCCTTGCTTTTTTGTTTGTAGCAATGTAAAAGCCGCAAAAAATAGCATAATATTTTTATTTTTACCAGTTCTTTGTGAGGGAGAGCTTTAGTACTTCTTCAACAGACATACATTGGGATTTTACTTGGTTTGACTTCAAACTGTGTGATTTGCCTATATTCCAATTATGTCCACTGTATATTGATCATTCATGTTCTTACTTCTTGTCCATGTGAAATTGTCTTTCAAAGCTGTGAAGTACATCTTATATAAGCTCTCTTTGGCAGGATTCTGTGACTTTATTTTTCTTTATTTCGTATTTAGATTATTCTGTTTGTTTGAGTTATTGTGGTAGTTTTTTTATTTTTATATTTTAAAATTGTTTAAAGATGCCAATTTCAAAGGTCTTGCTCTTAGTTTCTCTGACTTGCTTCCTTAGGTTTATCTCAGCCAGTGCACCGCTCGAGCGGTTCAAAATTCCTTTTTGCCTCAGGTTGTTGTGCGCTCGAGCGGCCATGCTCGAGCGCCCTATTGTGAACTAAGTTTTTTAAAACAGAGCGCCAGTTTGTTTTCTTCTTTCTTTTCAACTTCTTCTCTCAAATCTTTTGGCGCTCCTCCTCTCTCACCCATTTTTGGGCAAGTCTCAGTTTTTGAACTTCGATTTCTCTCTCTCCTTCATCTACGGTAAGTGCTTATTCCTCTTATGGATGTAAGTGTGTTTATGGTCTCCGTAGGTTTTTGTTTGTGGGTTAGGTTAAATCTTTCATTGGATTCTTTATTCCCTTCTTGGTCTATGTGGTTCTTTTGTTGTTTGGGTTAATATTGAATCTTCACTACCCTAGGGTTCCTCTTTTCTCTTGAAAAATTTTTGTCCAAAAAGCTAGGGATTCGTTTCTTGAACAATAGTTGTGAGATTGTGTTGGTTTCCTTAATATTCATCTCTTTTTGATCTATCTTACTGGTTTTTTGTCTTGTGAAGATGGCCCGGTTGTTGCTTAGTGGCAATCTGGTTTTTGGGGATTTGTCGGCATTGCTCAAGCGGTGTGCTGAGCGCTCGAGCGGCCTTGTTCTTCTTGCTTTTGCACATAATATGCTGTCTTACCTCAAGTGTATTTTTTTTATGTTTTTCCATCATGTGTTTGACTTATTGTTGAAATTGTTGAGGTTGTGTGCTATTTTTCCTGTTTTCATTTAAGTTATTGTTGTAGTGTGGCAACGAGTTTAGTTTTTTGGTATTTTTCCAATGAAGTGATCTTGTGCCCTCGCATTGGTTTTGATATTCTCTTCTTTCTAATGCAAACACTGTGCATTGACATTCCTTTGGATCATGTTATTTGGATCTAATTCATTTTGGTTTTGATATGATCTATAGGACCATGCCTCCTCGCACCAAGAAAACAGCCAGGCGATCTCATACGCCGTTTGACAAAAATTGGTTCATGTCACTCGGTGCCGAAGAGAAATTCAACCACTTTTACATTGATAGACCCCTTCTCCTGGAAAAGAAGGTAATACTTTCTGATTTTTTTGATTTCGAGATTCCACAGATGTTCGACCAACTCGGTTGGACTTCTTTTCTGCAAGTTGACGGGGAGGTCTGTCTTGACCTTGTTAAGGAGTTTTACTCTAATATGTATGAGTTAGATCCTCGCTGGTTTACGTTTAAGACCTATGTTCGAGGTAATCATATTCTTTTGAACCCTTCATCTCTCATTGCTGATATGGGCTACCCTAGCCTGCCTGTGTCTGATTATCTACCCCTTCTCCCTCATCATAGTTAGTCCTTCTCTGATATTGCTGCCACATTGTGTGGCAAGCCTCGTGACTAGGTTAGAGGCAATCTTTTCCAGAAAGAACTCACCACTATCTTTAGACTTTTGAACATCATTGTAAGTGCAAACATTCATCCTCGGGGTCATGTCTATGATCTCAATCAGGAGAGAGGCATAGAGTTGTATCTGAATAGTCAGGGTTGTCGTATTGACTTAGATCGTATCTTCCTCCAAGCTATGCTCAAAGTTGCCCACGACAACAAAACTGTTGCTCTCCCCTATGGGCTTTTCATCACAAATTTTCTTAAATCTCTTCCCTCTTTCCATATTCCTCTTGGTCTCCCCTCTGTGTCTATCTCAAAGTCTATCACTCGTCGCACGCACTCTTAGAGTGTTGCTCACATCCTCACACTTGTTGCCCTGTCTGACTCCACGGATGAAGACGACAATACCGATGATATTCCTAGTGCCTCCTCTCCGCTTGCTCCTGAGGGGGAGTCCTCATAGTCCTCCATTGCTACTCGACTTGGTTCTCTTGAGGCTCGTGTGGACGGTCTTCGGCGGCACCTAGACGAGCGTCTTGATCATTTGGAGCTGTTGATTCAGGGTCTTTCTTCCAGTGGCAGCTCTTCTTGACTACATTCAGGTTCCACAAAGGGGGAGTGAGTGGTATATTTTTATTTGGCATACATACATTAGGGTATTTTTTTGGTAAGGTTAATGTTGCTACATTTACATTTAGGTTAGATGGTTCACAGTTTAACTTGGATTATGCTTGGATGGTTTACGGTTTAACTTGGATCTTTTGTTGAGATATATTGTTCATAATGGGAGATACATTGGTATGTAGGGAGGTAGTATATTTCTGGTTTGGACATATTGGCACATTTGGTTTAATACTTGTTTTCGTTGATTACATTGGTTTGTGGTGGTTTATTTTTTTAAATTTTTTTTCTCATTAATGGCTTAAGGATGATTGTAAAGAAATTAATTCATTTAATTTTTGTTTTTTGTTTTTATTTTATATGGTAAATTCAAGGTGATTAGGAATGTCAAGGTTTTAGATAGGTTAGGTTATTAGGAAGTATATTTGGTTCGGAAGGTTTTTGTTTAGGAAACCTTTTTCTTTAGGTAGTCCTTTATTCTTTGAGAGATTCTTGATTATCTAATATCTTAAAAAGATCTAGATAATCTCTGGTGTTTAGTTTCCTAATAAATGTCTCATCTAAAGTCAAAAAAGAGAACACATAGACCAGCAGCATGAACAAGGAATCAAAGCTTCGAGAGACAGTCTCGGCCACCTGATCGCTCGAGCGCCCAACTGACCGCTCGAGCGGTTCCCAGGCAGTTTAATTGTTTCCATATTTTGGCTGCTGCCTAGGGTTTGAGGATCTATGTATATAGATCATTATTGATGCACGAAATCATTTTTTGACCCAGACTTCTATTGAACATCAAAATCATACCAAGAGTTGTTTTGTGCATCACAAACATCAAAGATCATTCACCAGCAAAGTTTTGACAGAGTTCTAAGTTCTGATGGAAGATTCTACCAGAAAAGACTGCTACGAGGATTCGTTGCAGTAGAAATCAAGAGAAGAACAGTCAACGAGGATTTAGCATACAAGCTTAAGACTAGATGATTGAAGAACCGCTCATAAGAGTCTGTAAGTTATTTTGTATCTGTTCATGGTTAGTGTTTAATTTGTCCTGTGATTTTTTACCCTTTGGGTTTTACACGTAAAAATCTATGTGTATTGCTTTCTTCTCCTTGGTTGTTATTCGTGCTTCTAATTGATTCAAAATATTAAAAAATAAAAATTTTCATATAGGTAAGCTTGACATCCTTCTCTCAAGAGTCGTCAAGCGTGGGATACAAAACACGGTGGGGGTGATGACCTTCCTTCGCTCAAAAGAAGACATATTATACTCGAGGTCTCAAATGGTGACACATTTCTTGTTATGGTTGATGACAACATGATTCATGGATAATAAGATCATCTAGAAAATTAAGTCAAAAAATTCCCCCATAGATATATCACATCCCCATTACGCGTATACTACGACTGATCGGTTGAGAAAAATTGCGACTTAAATCCTAAATGTTCGAACTTCTTAAATAACTTATTAGTTTCGCATATCATTATTGTGGGGGGTTTGTTTTGAGAGTTTTAATGTAGTACTTATCTGTTACTATGATTCTTTTGACTGAGTCACAATTTTTAATATTCATGTCAAATTAGTCTCTTAAGTCCTATTCTTTCTAAGATTTTTAAAATTTGAAAGTACAAACACGTACTTCATAGTTCACATACAAGATTAGCATATATACACATAACAAGAGGTACACCTCAAAGACTATCACCCAACCCAATTAATTATTCCAAACTTTTCATTAGAAGAAACAATCACCAGACGTTTTTCCAATCAGTAATTTCGAGAATAATTGTTCGATCGTTTATAAGACGTACGATATTACGAAAAACTCGTTATATATTTTTTTATTAGAAAAACAGTTTATATATTTGTTTGTTTATAGAAACAGTTTATAAGATAGTTCTATTTTTTTATTAGAAAAATAGTTTATATATATTTTTATTTAGAGAAACAATTTTTTTATTTGGAGAAACATTTTATTTTTTTTATTTAGAAAAATAATTTTATTCTTTTATTAGAAAAACAGTTTATATTTTTATATTTAGAAAAACAATGTTATATTTTTAAAATTAGAAAAAACAATTTTATTTTTTTATTAGAAAAACTGTTTTATTTTTTATTATAAAAAACTGTTTCTTTTTTTTTTTTTAAGAAAAACAGTTTATATTTTTTTATAAAAAGTTTTATTATCTGTTTTTTTATAAAAAACAGTTTTTGTTTCTTAGTTAAAAAACAGCTTTTACTCTTTTTCCTTTTTTTAAAACATTATATTTTTTTATTAGGAAAGTTTTTTTTTTATTTTTAGAAAAATTGTTTTAATAATTTTTTTATTTGGAAAAAAAGTGTATTCTTTAATTAGAAAACAGTTTTTATTTTATTTTATAAACAGTTTATTATTATTTTTTTTGCAAAGAACGTTTTTTATATATTTTGTTTAAAACAGTTTATTAATCTTTTTATATAAAAAGATAGTTTTATAATTATATTTTTTTAATGAAAAAAACAGTATATATTTTTATAAAAAAAAAGTTTGTATTCTTTAGTTGGAAAGTACAATTTGTGTGTGCGCGCACATGTCTATATATATATATATACATATATATATATATAATCGGTTAAATAAAATAATTAATTAAGTTTTAGTTCTATTTTTCAAGTATATAAGAGTTTTAGTTCCGCTTATTTGTTTGTATTGAGTTTAGTCTTTTTTTTCAAATTTTATTAGTTTTGTATTCAAAATGCCATTTATCATCCGAATTCTTATTTTTATTATTAAAGGCTTGATTATAGGAAGCATTGTTTCATATAAAAATTTGTGGTGTATTTAGCATTTAATACCCCCGAGTATAATTTGCAATCAAATCACAGGATAATATTTACTTATCTATTTGTTTATATTTTCCTTGAATTTAGGTGTAAATTACACAATTGATTAGTTGTTAAATATCTTTCAATTTAAAGTGGTTGATTCAATTTCCTTATTAGAGAATATGTTTGCACATTATCATTAAGATTAGTTACTTTTCATCAAAATTCGGGTGTGGTAGACCAATTAGTTGGATATTCAGAATCAACTGCATTCGAATATGTTTTCTCTTATTTCTCAATTCGTTCATTTTAATTTTGTTGTGATTAAAATATTTTTCAAGTTTACAATTCGAAACCTCTCCAAATTTTGACTAGTATGAATATGTTTTTAGACTGAATTGTTTTTTTTTTAAATGTAAAAATATCCACTGTTTCAGCAATTTTATTTTGATTTGTGAATATGAAATCATTTTTTTTCGAATGATTTAGTCCCCATGTTTTAAAGTCTGTTCATATTTATTCTTTTTTGTAACGTATTATGTTATTTTGAATTTATATATTCATTGCAGTTAATAAATCTTTGGTTTTATTTTGAACTTCTTATTTTTTATTTTTTTCTATTCATAATTAAATGATTAAATCTTATGGTAGTTTTGGGAACGCAACATATTCTGCAACATTTATAGTTGAAACAGCAGTATATTTTTTAGAATACGAACATAACTGATACATTTATCAATTAAACATAAAGTGACATTTTATGTATTCATATACAACTGATACGTTTATATGAGTACTTGAATATGTTATATTTTATATGTTTGGTAGTTGATATGATGATTTTAGCAGTCCTACAAAATTTCATAATTTGAATTCAAAAGATAAATGTATTAGTTGCAATAACAGTGTAAGTTACAGATTCGGACAACAAATAATACATTTATTAGTTGCTCCAACAGTGCAATTTTCAAAATACATATTCAACCGATACAATTATCAACTCACATAACAGTGCATTTTTCTATGTCAGTTTTCTACTGATGCATTTATCAGTTCTTCTAACAGTGCAATTTTCAGAATACATATTCAACTGATACAATTATCAGTTCAAATAATAGTGCACTTTCTTGTCTGTATTCTACTAATACATTTATCAGTTAAACCAATAGTGATACGTTCAAATAACAGTGTAATTTTTAGAATATATTTAATGATTTAATGTTATATTTTTGTGACGTGGATGATGAAAACGATGACAACGACATAGCTGAAGAATGAAGATGACAATAGAGTTAAGGTTGTGGTGATTATAGTGAGAAATTTTAGAGAGATTTTGAAAGAGATTTTTGGAGAGATTTGAGAGAGATTTATGGGATAGAATTTTTGATTCTCAATTAGCAAAGAATTTGGTCAATTTTTTTTAAAGATATAATTTAAGAATATTTTAAGAAATAAAAATTGAGACCGGACTAATCCTAATAAAAAAATTTAAATGAGACTAAAAATAATTTTACTAACAAAAAGAGGACCTAATCATAAATTTCTCAAAATAAAATGGTGGTTTTTATCTATTCATTAAAAAATAGACGTAGTTATTAGATAGAAAAATTGATTTTAACTGGTTGATTTTTATTAGAGAAAAATAATATTTTTTGTATTCGATAGAAAACCCGGTTTAAACTGCTTGACTTTTTTTAGAAAAGAATATAACATTTTTTTATTTGATGGAAAACCGGGTTTAATCGGCTTGATTTCTATTAGAAATGAAAGAAACATTTTTTTTTTGTATTTGATAGGAAATCCGGTTTATATGGCTTCTTTCTTTTAGAAAAGAAAATAACCTCTTTTTATTCGATAGAAAACCTAGTTTAAACGACTTGATTTTTATTAGGAAAGAAAATAACATTTTTTATTTGATAGAATATCTGGTTTAAACGGTTTGATTTCTATTAGAAAAGAAAATAACAATTTTTTTGTTATTTAATAAAAGGGCAACGTAACGACATCATTTTTGACTAAATAATTTTTCAAAAAGAAAATCTTTTAAAAACATATGGGCAGCATAATGACATGATTTTGATTAAAATAATTTATCAAAAAGAAAATCTTTTATTTAATTAAAAATTTAGGCGGCGTAACAGCATGATTTTTTATTAAAACAATTTCTCATTTTTTTATTTAATTAAAAATTTGGGCAGCGTAATGGCATGGTTTTTTTTATATTAAAACAACTTTTCAAAAAAATTTTTATTTGATTTAAAAATTTTGGGCACCATAACAACATGATTTTAATTTTTTTAAAATACACAGACAAAATGCGCGAGTATAGAGAAATACATATATCTTAATATATTAGTCGGATATTTAACCAGGTTATATTATATTGACAGAAAAGTAAATAACTATAAAGTAAAGTGCAATAAAGTAAATGAATTAAAAATAAAGTACGATAAAGTAAATAACTAAAAAATAAAGTGAGATAAAGCAAATGACTGTAAAGTAAATAAAATCATTTTGTCCATGACTCAACTAGTCATATACTCGTGCAGATATTTTTACTGTTAGTTGTAATATGCTACGTTTATATGTACTATTGACAAAAAATTGAGTAGTATAACGGCTCAAAACAAATTTTTAGTCGGTTATTCGTGAAAAAAGATTCGGCTAAAAAGAGAAGGTATTTACTTTATAAACAGGTAGAGCCTCGTCTTAAAAAGCAGAATTCGCACACAAAATAAAGCAACAAATACAAGCAAAATTAGTTTTTAAACAAACAGAACCTCAGCTTTTTAGCTCACAAATAAAAAACAAAATAAAGCATATTTACTTTCTAAACAGGGGGAGTGTTAACTCAAAAGTGAAATTTATACACAAAATAAAAAATAAATTAAAAACAAAAATAATAAGGGAAGAGAGAGAGGGAAGCCCGAGATTTCTCTGGATGGAGACAACATGTTTTTGTCCTTTTTTTTCTTCTTGGGAGTGATGATTTGGAACACGAAAAGAGTGATGCGTCTTGTTTGGTGTGTATTTTGAATAATTTTTTATGATTTAATTCGTTCATTATATAGAACTCGTCGAATTCTTTTAACATATAAAATTTTAGATTCATCTAATATCTGTAATTAAGTGATTGAATAAGATCTCATAATATTATTTTATAAATAAATAAAGAAAATTATAATTTAAAAAAAATATTATTAAATAAATGTTACTCAATCACTTAGTTACAGATATCGAATGAATTTAAAAATTTATATGTTAAACAAACTCGACGAATTCTATATAATGAATGAATTGGAAAATAAAAATTTATTTAAAACACATGCCAAACAAGGCGCAGCATGAGCGTGCAGCCTAGGCGCAGCACGCTCCCCCTTTCGATAATTTGAGGTGTTGCGTTTGATTTTTCATTAGAGATAAAGAGAGAGAGAGAGAGAGAGAGAGAGAGAGAGGAACAACGCTTTAGCATGTTTTTGCCCAAGAAAAGTGATGGTCATATGTTGGTGGCAGCTCTTGTGGCCGGAGCTTGTAAGCCCCACATACCCCTCTAGGGTTCGAACCCTGGGGTGTCACTGCCCCTTTCCCAACTTAATTACCAAAAAACAAAATGAGTGATGATCAATGCACTGGAAAACTACTTTTTTATAGGCAATGATTAGTAGTATATATAGAGTCGGTTGTCACGTGTCACTATTGTGCAGTGAGCCAGCCGGCTTTGTAGAGCCAACGACCACATGTCGTCAATCCTGCTGTTCGATATAAAAAAGATGTGATTTTTGTCCTCGGGAGAGTATTACTAGGGTTAAAATGGTGTTTTGAATCCAATTGTCAACTCGGTTTTGATCGAGTCATTTTTGATTAATGGGTACGATATTTTAAAATTTTTGAATAATAATTTTTTGTGCTATTTTGCTATAACTAAATGAATTCAGTTTAAAACCGAACTTGACATACAAGCCAAGTTTTTGATATAAAAAATTATGGGGTTAAGCCTTGGAATTTTCATCATCCCAAAAAGTCAAAACAAATAATGTGTTTTTATATCGAAAATGCTACTGAATTGGAGTCAAATCTGATCAGAAATGACTTTACTTGGTGTTGATGGATTTGGTTTTTGAAAAAGAATGTGTGCATTATTGGTCATAGTTATGTAATTTTTGACTAACCTCTAAGTGAAAACGGCTAGAAACAGGTCATCAGGCGCTCTTGGGAGCAAAACGTTCATTTGCTTATTTTGAATTCGAACATGTGAAATATTGCTCTTGGCAAACTGGATATTATTCTACTGAGAAAAGGCCTGAGAAAATGTTACCTTACCATTTTTTATTATTTGAAGGGTCAATTTACCATTTCTTGGTGTATCGACTTCGACATCGCAAATTTCCACTGGCAGATGCTTTTGGCATTGTCACTACTTTTTGTGGCTTTTGTGGGCTCATTATAATCAACGGTTCCGATCTATATCTTTTTGTCTGGATCGCCTTGATTCCCTTTATGGTTCATTTTTTGGCGCATTTGGTCCAATATCATTAATTCATCCCATTGGATGCTTTTGGCCTTTCTATGACTTTTTGTGGTTTTTGTGGGCACGTTGTAATCTGTTAGCCTAAACAAGATTTCAACAATCATTTTTGATGAAAACAAACCAAGATGTTTAATTGTGCAAATTGAGAATATTTTCAAGAATTCATTTCAAATACAAGGACCACAAGCCATAATGTATTAAAATCAAAATCATTGTGGCTACAAGATCATGGAGCAAAGAACATGAAGACTAAGTTTTTGAGTCTCTCAATTGTATTGTAACATAGGATCAATGTGAGTTCACTAACTATAAATATATCTCTTGAAGCTCGCAGGAAATCAAATTTGATTTAAACATCTCATGACAAAATGTTTAAAAGAAACCTAAAGTCATGAATGTTATTCTAATGAGAAACTTATTGAAATTTGTTTTTGAAAAGTCAAATCCAATCTTCTTCTCAATCAAATAAACATGATCAAACATTCAAAACATCTAGCTAATAAGACAAAACTGAACCAAAATAGGTTCAGTCGACTGGATCAAAAGATCAGTCGACTGAAGGCCCCTAAAACTGGTTCAGTCGACTGGTATTGAGGCCCCAGTCGACTGAAAACCTTCTGGTTTTCAAGAACTGCTTATGTTGAGTACCTCAGTTGACTGGACTACCATGTCAGTCAACTGATATGTTCTAAAATTCAAATTTGACTGCATAACGGCTAGTTTGACTAAAGCAATTAAAATATCTTTCTAAGGTCAACGGCTAGCTTATATTTTGGGCTATAAAAAGAACTCTTTTTCAGAACTTAAGTGTACCAAGAAAGATCTCTAATATCCTCTCTCACTACTCACTCTTGTGCATTCAAATCTCACAATCTTGTTCATATTTGAGAGAAACACTTAGAAAAATTTTTTGAGCTTCATTTGACATATTTCTTGAGAGTGAATTAGTGTGCTATAGTGTTGTACTTACTTGCTCATTGAAGGAGCTCACTCTTGTACATATTCTTCATCAAATTATTGTTAAGGCTTGATCATAGCCTTGTTCAAGTGAGGGAATATCACTTGGGTTTAAGAGCTCGTATGCTCTTGGTGTAAAGGCTTCTCCGCTTTGTGAATGAGAGAGGCATCTCCGCCTATAAGGAGAGACTAGTGAAAATCCTCAAGCATGTTGCTAGAGGCAAGGACATAGGCCGTGCGTTGAATGTTGTAAAAATCTCAGTTTTATTTTCTCTAACCTTCAAACTCTTTATATTTACTTTTGGTTGAATATTTTCTTATCCATATAAGATCAAGAGAATATAGATATTGCATGTTTTAAATTGAATATCTTGAAAAAAAATTTTAAATATTCAATTCACCCCCTCTTGGGATCACATTGCACTCACAATTGATATAGGAGCGTAGGTCACATTTTTGCCTAACATGTTTTTGTGAAAAGATTTATGACAAGTATAGGTGTATCTCCTTTTGGAGAGGGTCAATTCTCAACAAGACCTCCTATCTTTTATGGTGTTAATTACACCTTTGGAAAATAAAGGATGAGAACTTTCATTCAAACAATGGATTGGAGAACTTTGAGAATGATTGTCCAAGGTAATTTCATTCCTACTAAAACTGTTGAAGGAAAAGAAGTTGAAAAACTAGATGAAGAAATGAATGCAAATGATATGAAATTACTTCAAATAAATTCTAGTGCTATGGATGCTTTGTATTGTACTCTTGATACTAATGAATACAATCGTATCATGACATGTAAGAATGCTAAAGAAATATGGAAAAAATAGAAAATTACATATGAAGAAACACAAGATGTTAAAGATTCGGAAATTGATAGGTTAATTACTGAATATAAAAGATTTAAAATGAGTGATGATGAAACCATTTCTAGCATGTATACTCGTTTTACTCATATCATCAATTCTCTCAATACTCTTGGAAAAACTTATTAATCTTATGAATTGTGAAGGAAAGTACTCAAAGCCTTACCACCCATTTGGGAAGCTAAGGCGACGGCTATTTCAGAAGCAAGAAATCTAAGAATAATGGCATTGGATGAACTCATTAGACATCTCTTGACGTATGAACTCGAGATCAAAGATAGAGTCAACAAGCAAAACAAAGTGAAAAATCTATTGCTCTAAAAGCTTGGAAAGAAAGTTCTAGTGATGATGAAAATGAATAAATTGATGATGATGATATGGCTCTCATTATTAGAAGACTCAAAAAGATTTTCAAGAGAGATAAATGCTTTGCAAGAAAATTTCGTGACACAAGATTTGATAAGAGTGATTCAAGCAAGAGAAATTACAAGAAAGATCATCTTATTTTCTACAATTGCAAGAAAGTGCAACACATCAAGCCAGAATGTCCTATACTTAAAAAGGATCTAAAGAAGAAAAAGAAGGCCATGAAAGCTACAACTTGGGATGACATGGATTTAAACAAGTTTAGTGAGAGCTATAGGGATGAAGAAGTTGCAAATTTTTGGTTGATGGCTAATATGGATGAGGAGGTTGTTAGGGTTGGTATACTGAAAAAATCATATTTTTAGTATTTAATTTTATTTTAATAAAATTAATTTTCTATTTCATGAGAATTTTTATAAGCAATATATGTGTATCATTTTTTTAATATTATGCATAGATATCCGATATTCTGTATAGTATTTAATCTGGTGTGTAGAGTACGATTTGCACACAGAAGATCAGATTTTAGGTTCTTGCAGAATATAAGTTTTATGTTCACAGTTTAGATGGAAATGGACGTAGCATCGGTACGACTGTAGCACAGAATTTTAGTAGGCCTGTCTTCGTTACGGGTAACAGATAATAACGTTATCTATTGTTTCGACTCTCTATTCTAGTACACTTTATGTGTATTGAACGGGATATTTAAGGTAATTAATTTTATACTGACTATATAAATTAATTCACACTCTAATATTATTATGAATAGTGCTTACGTCACGCCCCGAACCCTTGGGGACCCGTGAATTAATCCCAACCGACTCGTATAAGAAATTACCCATTGCAACATTTGTTTTATTAACGGTTTGTTTTAAAGAAACTAAGGATTTTCGACAAGAAATCATATCCTCATACATGTCAAATTACAATCAAACATTTTGGGTTTCCAAATGTCCTTTGCAACCACAATATCATTACCGTAATCTATTTCTGTTTATATACCAACATGATATAAAACAAAACAAAAAATCTTTCTTCAAGCCCTTCTCAAGTGCTTTTCTTGCCTTGGTTTCGCCTTTGGTCATCAAGACCTGGAAAGGTTTGGTAAACATACGTGAGTCGAAACTCGTAGGATATAGATTAACTCACATGTAATGCATGATTTGTGAGGCGTGATGGGTGCAACCGAAGTAAAATACATACTTTCACCAACTTATTATTCCTTCATATGCACACACCCACGCATGCCAATTCATTCAATTTATCATTTCACATTATCCATATCATCATTCAATTATCCAATTTTTCACAAAAATTGGCTCACATTTTATGTACCTGATTTATCACAAAACCATATCACAATTAAATTATTACAGTTAATGAACCGATATTTGGTGCAGCTTATAGAAACCTCTCCCCATTCCTCGAATAAGCTACGCAAATCTATTGGGTAATAGACAGCTCTATAACTCACCACGATACAACACCAT
>JAOTRH010000305.1:0-14925 GCA_034768845.1 Heliamphora exappendiculata
GCAAGGGTGACCAGAGTAACATTGACTTGTTTTTCTTATTTTTTATAGTAAAAAAAAGAGGCATTTGTGGTTTTTTTTTTTTAGTGAATTATGACAAAATACATGATTAAAAGTGATGACATTACTTATACTTCACGGAGAAAGCACATAAAAAGTATTAGAATTTGGGTAATTATTCAGTAGTTTCGATTCTCTTAAATTATTATGTGACATTGTTTATAAAAAAAAATTCTCATATAATAAGTTAGCAAAATATACTCCTAATAAGGCAATATTTGCCTATATTTATTGAAAAGTTAAGAGATAAATGATAACTTATTTAGTATAAATTAAATATTTTTATATTTTCTACTAATGACTTAAAATTTTGTTTTAATCAAATAAATTTTTTATTTATTTAACTTAAAACCAAAACTAATAATTAAAAGTTTGGCTTCAAACCTGGTTGCCAAATAAACATCTACTCCTAGGACATTAAATCTTAAGATTAAAATTAATTTGAATTCACGTTAATTTGGTCTTTCCTTTACTTGTAAATGAGAACCACTATTTTGGGGGTGTTTCACTAAATTTGTGCTATTAATTTTTAGTTTTTTTATAATTAATTTTAATTATAAATTATAATTTTTTTTAAATACTTATAATTTTTACTACAATAATTTAAATTATTTTTTTTCTATTTTAACTACAAATTAATTACAATCTTTATCAAATATTTATAACTTCTATTACAAGTTATAATTTATAATCTACTACCAGTAGCATTTCCAAACACCTTGTATCTATGGCATTGGCTTTTTTGGGATCACTTGAAAGTTGGGGTTTTGGTAAAAAAAAATATCTATGGCATTGGCTTTTTTGGGATCACTTGAAAGTTGGGGTTTTGGTAAAAAAAAATCCAATTTTTAAGTCGGACCATTTGATTTATTAAAAAAGCTACTTAACCTTTTTCATCTCTTATTGTTTTTGACTTTTTTTTTTAGATACAAACAACTTAGTTGATTTTTTTATTCTTAGTTTAACATTATTAAAAAAAACTAATTTAAAAGATAATTTACCGATCAGTGCCTAAACTAGTTCTAGAATAAAAGGCAGAACTCGTGAGAATAAGCCAAATTCTATGTTGTTTATTTTTGTCTTTAATAATTTTTTTTTCATCATTTAATCAAACTATTATATTTTTTAGATTCTTTTTATTGAAACGAGTTAAAAAAGTAAAAATTTTTGATTAAAATATATATTTTTTTTAAAAAAAGATAAAAATAAACAAAAATAAGCTAATAAGTCAAACCCTATGTTGCTTAAGCTAAAATAAATTAATAAGTCAATAAATAACATTTGCCCAAACAGGGCCATAATCTCCCCCGAAATTGCATACAACAAGACTATTTGAAAATAATTCAATCTTGTGGACTAAATTCAATGGCGAACTAAAAAATTTAAATTAGTAGGAGCACACTTTCAATTACGAAAGAATTTCTTTTTTATTTTTACAATCTAGTACTCATTTTTTTACTATGTGCTGCCAAATGTATAAATCCTTATGCATAATAGACAACTATAATGCACGTGATAGTTGTAACTAAAAAAATGAGCGCATTTAATAACTCTTGAAAAGTAGAAGTTTATTATTACTTTATATGTGTTTGAGAAAATGTGGGTGTCTGATATTAATATTGTTGAAATTAATAACTTATAAATTATAATTTATAACAGAAATTATGAATGTTTAGTAAAGATATTAATCTGTACTTGAAATAAAAAAAAATAATTATAATTTGTAACAAAAATTATAATTTATAACTAAAATTAATAGTAAAAAATCAAAAACTATAGTATGAAGCTTTACCAAACACTGCCAATAGCTTATAGATTGTAGTTTATAGTAGAAATTATAAATACTTAAAAAAAAGTATAATTTATTACAAAAATGAGTAACAAAAAACTAAAAACTGACCTTACAAATTTATCCTACAAATTTATGCAGACACGAGGTATAATGTTATCGACACAAATAAGATACATATAAAATAAAAAAATACAAAAAAAAAAAGAAAAAAGAAAACTAAAAGTAGTTTTATAATTTTTAGTGAAAATACAAATAGGATAATTTTAAAAATATAATTATATAAAATTAATATTTTAATATTTTCTGTGTCAACACAGTCCGTTCCTAACTAAACATAGGATCAAAATGGTTTGGGATTTAGACAGGAATACTAGGTCTTGGATAAATAGTAGTTGACGGAAGGAAATTAAGATTACTACGTTGTTGACTTGAGGTCACTTCCCTCAGGACTCTTTCCCTCAATATTTCTCAAAATTCTATTTTATAAGTTTTGGGTGGATTCACAAACGATAATGTGATAATGTGAATCATTCGTCTAATAGAAACTGCGTAATAAATTATTTATACAAAAATATAAGTTTAATCAGATATTGATAGATGCATGAAAAAAACATTTTATTGTACAAAATAAACTGTACAAACTTAGCAACCCATTGAAACAAAAATTATTCATTTTGTACTATAAAATGTCTTTTGTTCATATGTCTATTAATATTTGATCAAACTGATTTTTTTTGTATAAATAATATATTATGTAAGCTTATAAAATAAATAATTTAAATCATTATTGTGAAATCAGTTAAATTTCATAAAATGGAGGGTTAAAAGGTCTCGAGGGAAAGGAATCTCGAGGATAGTTAACCCTGTTGAATTGGGTCAGTTGGCCTTATCCAGCCAACTCAGATGGCACTACTTTTTCAAAAGAAGGGGAAAAAGATGAAAAAAGAATAAGACTTTCTGCATGTCTTGAAATAAATTAAAAATATAAAAATCTGGACTAAATAATAGAGACAGTAGTTAAACATAAAAATAAATAAATATTCTTTGGTCAATTTTTTTCTTTTCTTGCGTCGTACGAGAAATTAAAAACTTATAAATTAAAAATATTTAAAAAATTAATTATAAATAAAATAAAATAAAAAAATAAGTTATTAAACTTTAATCTCAATGTTTTAAGTTTTGTTGGAGTCTCTTATTATTTCGTTTTAAGTTTAAATTTTTTTTGAGTGATATTGGTTTTTGGGAACTAATTCATGCAAATTTTTGTATTGGTTTTAATTGGATCCTTACTGATGGGTAGAAGGATTAGTCTTTAAAGATTAGTTAAAATATGCGTAAATTGATCTAAACACCTTAAAATATCAACAACAAAAAAGTGCCATTGACTCGTTAGCTAGATTTTTTTTTTCATTTTAACTAAAAAGTTAAAAAAAATTTCAAAGTAGGTTATTTTGGTAAATTAGCTTCGTAGTTAGTTTTTTTAAGTTGGTTGTTTGGATAAAAAGTAATTATTTTTTAATTTTTTGTTTAAATTGGATAATTTTGATTTCTATATATTTAATATTAATAATTATATAAAGTTGGTACTGGTAGCAAATAAATTATGAAAGATAGATACTATTATATTTTAAAAGTGATCGGAGTTTGAATAAAATATTTTAAAGAATTAGTATTTTGATTTAACTGTTTAGCTTTTTAACTTTTTTTTCAAACAAACTATGTTAATTTTTTTACGTTTTTAGCTAAAAAATACTTAGATAGCCAAACAGACACTTAGTAGATTTATCCCCCACTCCACATGACACAGGATGGGATGGATTTGGATTTTTTCCATTTTTCATAAAATCCAGATTTTGAATATCAAACTTCAATCCATCAAAGAAAAAGAAAAGAAAAGAAAAGAAAAGAATCAGATTACAAATCCACTGCGTACAAACTGTCGTATGTTTGTGTTTGGAAAACTTTTCCTTAATCGCCATTTTTAGACCGTTTAATTTGTTTAATTCAAAATTTTTAATTTTTTAAATTTTTGTTACCAAAGTAATTTAAAAAGTATACTTTTTTAAATAAAAAAAAAACTAAAAAACTACATAACCTACGGCGTGTGATATTTTGAGAACCCTAATAATTTCTTTGCGCAGAGGTGGTGTAGTAAAAAATTACTCTCCCTGAGTACGTACCTTTTGATTCTATGTTTTGGCTCTCTCTATCTATTATGCAGTTATATTTTTTTGTTTTTAAACTTTTAAATAAGTACAAAATTATTTTAAGCTACCAGACAAGATAAGGAGAAGATATTGTGATTTAACAATTATTTATTTTGTGATTTTAAACAAAAGAGAAGGCTTTAAAAAAAATCTAAACACTTAAAATTAAAACATATTACTATTTCAATACAATTTTTTGCTACCCGCATCACTTTTGTCGCCACCACGTACTCATTTTCTCTCACCGCACCATCCATGTCATTACAAAAAATATTTTATTAAAATATTTTGTATTATTTTTATCAATTAAACAATAAAAAATATTTTATTAAAAAATATTTTAAATTAAAACAAACGAAACCAAATATTCGGCTTTAATTAGCAAGAGGCCGGGAACTAAATATAATTATTACATTTATTAATTACATAATCTCCCACGAAATCCTACGTTTATTCTATTTGTATTAACAGAAACTTACCTATCCGACCTCGTCAAATAAGATTCAAAACACTAGTTAAAATCAAAAGGATGATTATTATTATTATTATTATGATCAACACATGATTATGTTTTCTTAAATTACTTTGCAAGCGTGCAACTCACGTACCTTTAGCGAGCGCGTGATGATGAAAAGTTGATGAATTTGGAAAGTAATACGATGATAACAATAGGTGGTCCTTTCCACTTTGGAGAGGTTGATTATAAATTAACCAACTTGATGCATAATAATAATAAGCCTAATATTTATTCGACTTTTTGTCATCAAATATTAAATTAAATTAATCCAAGCATGCTCCATGCCTCCATATGATGTTCCACAAATTATTAGATACTTTGCAGGTAATAATAAATATTCGATCCAAACTCAATGAATTACTTTTTTTTTTTTTACCTATTTAAGGTGAATACATTTTATTTTATTTTGAGTATTTTTTTACTATGTTATTAAGAGTTCAATTGGTAACTAGTTTAAAAATTATTTTTTTTTATATTTTTATTCAAAAAGTTAAAAAAATTGTATTCAAAGTAGATTGTTTAGTAACTTAATTTTTAAACTAATTTTTTTAAAGTAAATTGTTTGGGTAAAATGCTAATTTTTTTTTGCTTTTTTTTCAAAATGAACAATTTTGCACTTCTATATATTTGATATTAACAATTATATGTAATTTGTGGTAATAGTAAATACGTTAAGAATAAATAATTTTATTGTATTTTAAAAATTGTTGGAGTTTAAATAAAAATATTTTGAGAGTTAATATTTTAATTTAATTTTTTGACTTTTTTATTTTTTTTTTCCGCTAAACGAGCAACTTTGATTTTTTTGATATTTTTAGCCAAAAAATGAAAAAGTCAAAATTGCTAATCATGGTCTAAATGGAAAATCACCTACGCAATGTCACATGATGTTTCGGGGCTTTCATAATATATTAAAAGTCGTTGAATTATATGAACATCTTGAGGCACAAAAAATTTCGAGACATATTTAACGATTCTCAATGCATTACGACAAAAAATATATATAATTGTCAAAACATAATAATTCTTGCCGTCAAATTATCTATTTAGCATGTTTGCTTAGAATTGAAGAAAATTCTATAATTTTTTTTAAACTTCGTCAACTCCTTGTGATCAAATTCATCGTTCACCCAACTATAAATAATGGAATTGGATAAGAATCATTTGTGTCTATATCACTATTTGATATTGTTAATTAAAAATAAATTAATCTCATTCGAAAGAAAAAATTCTTCAACGTATCAAGTAATTGTGTGCGGGGTCATTTGCCGTATTTTAAAATTTTACCAGAAGATAACAACAGAGATAACCAAAGCAATAAAAACAAATTTTATTACTTTGATCGAAATGAAAACTAGTTATAAACTTTACAAATTACGAGCTATTCGTAAAAATAAAAGAAAAAAATAGACTTTGTGCCGAGTTGAGTGTGTCTGACATTGAATACAATAAACATATTTATAAAATTTCTCCATAAAAGACTACCAGTAACTACCTACTACTCTAAACATGTCTTTGTGCTTCTCATAGAAATAACTTCTTATAATCGTTGGTCTTTTCTTGAGGCGCCACTTATCATTAGTTAAGCATACTTAATATGGGCATTTTAAATATATAAATATTTTATGTTAAGCATTTTATAAAATATAGTAGGATATTAAATAGAAAATAATATTCTCAATGAAAAATTATAAAATATGGTGTAAACAATACCCTCCCAACTCTTTAAAAATGAGATCTGTCGAATTTTTAAAGAGTTTAATATTACACCAAAGTTAATTTTTTGATAGCTATAAAATTTGCTAAAATTCTACTTGGCATATTTTTTTTAATCAAGATGATAGAAAATTAAATTTCTAATCCATTGAATGGAACTACACTTAAAATGGAATTAACACGGGCAGTTAAAGCTAAAATAATATAATTTTAAAAATTAAATATACACAAACATGCCCTTAGAAGATTTCAAATGATAAGCAATCAGGCCAATGTGGTCGATGGGCTTTTGAGAGACGTGCTTGCGTCTTTTTTATTATTATTATTTTTTATTTTCTCTGTCGACAAGACCATAAACCAGGTCATTCATTGTGCCACTTTTTAAATAGTGCTTTCGCCATCGACAACATGGTATCCCATATTAAAGCCATCTAAATGGCTTCTCGGGTCACATTCATTCACTTATTTTTTTGTAAAAGTTAAAAGCTATACCTTCTAACAACTTCGATAGGCCATCGATAGCCCCTTTTTTATAATTTCATTTAGGAACAAGTTGAGATAATTCTAGTTTCGACATAAAGTTTTTACATTAGAAATATCAATAGAAAATTTTCTTCTTTCTTTTCATTTCCATTGATTTGGTAAGGTAAGAAATTCTTCCATCAAATTTAATTAATTTTTTTTTCTTTTTTTTGCCGCCATTTTTCAGTGTTTTATTTTGACAAAAGAAAATCTAATTCAGTCACTATTAGTTTATGAAGCTGCCTCCAAGTCTTTTGAAGGTCGGGAATATATAAATATTGAACTATTTCAATTATTTCTTTCTTATTGGCCACTATTTGTTGGTTAACTATGAAAACTTTTTAACGATCGTTGAACCTGTAGTATTGGTTGTTCAATCCTACAAAAATCAACATGTGATTTAGGTTGCTTAAACTTATAAAAATCAACATATGATTTAGGTTGCTCAATCATATAAAAATTAACCTGTGGCCTAAGTTGTTTAATCCTATAAGAATCAACCGATAGTGGCGAAGAATACACTTCGTAAACAGAATTATAATGTACTGATAATGAAAAATGATATATCTCGTAATGAGAATAATAATATACGAGTAATGAAAAAAGATACACCTCATAAAAAAGATAATAGCATACCTGCTGTTAGTAGTCCGTTGTGGGGGCTACTGACGCATATTTTATTCTATATTCAGAGCCATTCATGGCTCTCTTTACCACTGCTCTATCTCCATTTCTTCTGACTTAATGTGCTGTTTCACTGGGCGTGCCAAAATTTGTTAATCAAAAATAAATTAATCTCATTTGAAGAAAAAAATTCTTCAACGTATTAAGCGATTGTGTACGAGATCCTTTGTCGTGCTTCAGAATTTCACCAAAAGATGACAATAGAGATAACCAAAACAATAAAAATGAATTTTATTACTTTGATCGAAATGAGAACTGGTTACAAGCTCTACAAATTACGAATTACTCCTAGAAAAAAAAAAAAATTTTGTACCGAATTGAGTGTATCTGACATTAAATACAATAAACGTATTTATAGAATTTTTCCATAAAAAACTACAAGTAACTACCCACTACGCTAAACATGTCTTTGTGCTACTCATGAAAATAATTTCTTTTAACTGTTGGTCATCTCTTGAGTTGCCACTTGTCATTAATTAAGCATACTTAATATGAGCATTTTAAATATATAATTGTTTTCTATTAAGTTTTTATAAAATATGGTAGGTTATTAAATAGAAAATAATATTCTCAACAAAAATTTATAAAATATGGTGTAAATAGATATTTATTTTTATTCTTTAAATAAAAATAAAATATATAATATCCCTCCTAATTTATTTAAAAAACTCTCTAAACTATCAGATTTTTAAAACTTGGGCTTTGAGAAATATTTGGATGAAATAATGTTGATTGATCTTTGTTGAGTAAGTAAAAAACAATTAATTCACTACTTAAGTACATTAAATATTTTTATTTGCAAAAAAAATTAATATAAATAATACAATGTTATACTTTTGACAAATAAATTTTTTTTGTCACTATAAAAAAAACTTCATGACAAAATTTCTTTTTCTCCCTAAAAATAACCTTATGGCTAAAACTTTCTAATTTTGTCACCAATAATGATCTTTTTATAATAAACATATTTTTTTTAAAGAAAAAGCTACTCAATTATTAATGGCAAGAATATTTTTGTTGCAATAAATACCTAGTTTGCTATGAATTTTACTTTTTCTTGGAAAAGGGACTCTAATTATTATTGACAATAATATTTTGTTGCAATATACATTCTTTTGCCATAGATTTTATTTTTTTTGTCACAAAAAAATCTTCAATTATTGGCAATAACAAAATTTCATCACCAATTTATATTCTTTTGTGATGATTAAAACTTTTCCTCTTGAGAAAAAAAATTCTATTATTGGGAATGATAATATTTGGTCCTTGAAAACTGTGATGTTATGACAAAAATAGATATATTGAATAGAAAATTACTCATTAAAAAAGGAACTATATATTTAATATAATATAAATCAATTATTAATTTTGAGCAACAATTAAGAATAAAAATAATTCAGGGCAATAATGTACAAAAAAAAAAAATTACACCACCATTTAAAAATTTATTTGAAGTTTGTTCACCCAATCAAAAGTAGAGGTCGCTGACTCTAAAATCCAAAAACAACAACCACACTATGCTCTTCTCATTTAAATTTTCTTTTGCTCATTTCTAATCTTTTCCTCAGCCATTAGATTTAAAAAAATTTCAATTTTTTAAATTACTACATAAGACAAATGTCAATCAACACTAATATAGGCTTCAAACAATTGGGCCTGCAAAATGTGGGCTGAGATCCAACATTGGGCTGTACAATAGGCAATTGGAAACTGCAACAATGCTCAAATTAAAAAATCCCAATCTGGGCTTTGGAACCCAAAGAGATCTTAGCCAACCCTGCTCTGGGCCTTGGCCTCAAACGTGAAAAGTTCTTTACTCAACTTTCCATGTGTTTGCTTAGTAAGAAAACAATAAAAAGTATAATAAGTTTCAAATTTTGCCCAATATAAGCATGTCAGGCACTAAAAAAAATTTATATATATACAAATTCTGACAAGTGGTATTAGAGTTAACAGTTGACTTGAATTTGGTAATGGTGAATTTCGTCCGAACAAGCATTCAGACAGATTGAGACACGTGGTCTTCCGTCCGTTCGGTTTTCTATTCGGACGAATGTCTAGATGGACTACGGCAGACTGTACGCGAGTTTAACCCTAATTTGTGTTTTTTTTGAAACCTATTTAAAGGAGGTTATAACTCGGAAACCTCAAAACGTTCAGATTGATTATATGTCGTCAAAATACTCAGAGAGACTCAGATCATATACTAGAAAGAGTATAGAGAAACAGAGATAGGCTCAGATTGAGGCCATAATAAGATATTGTGAGTGAGAGTAGAACTTATAATCTGTGTTTATAAATAGTGGATTATTTTTTTTCTCCTGTAATTATAGGCAACTAGCCGAAACATGTATATTGTTGACTCGTGTGATTGTGGTTGTTCTAAATCTTTTATTTTGCTATTGTGGATTGAAGCTTTTGTAAGATTTTGTTTGGTTGTCTAAATCAGTTGATCTTATAATTTTTGAGAGATTTGTGCTTAAAGATTTCAACTAAAGCTGCTTCGAATAATTTTTTCATGATGTGAAAATCTCAAAGTATTGGTAGTTTAGCAAAGTAGGTTATACATTTAAACTTGCTTTCTGTTTATTATAAAAGACAGTACAATATGTATATGTGTGTGTATATATATATATAAAAGAAATTTTCCATTTTGAAATTGAAATTAAAAATTTTCCTTTTCACTCAACTTTATTCTTAAGTAGGGTTTTTTTTTTCCAGTGGATAAGGTTGATTTAGGTAAATACAAATTGTTAGAATTTCCTGGGATTTTTTATCATAAAAATTGGTTTTTAATCCTGAAAGACCAGCAAAACATTTCTCAGAATGCCCAATCAACAATCCATTTGATACTTTCTCAAAACAAGTATGGCAATGTTATGTTTGAATAAGAGGTTGGATTGGATTATTAATTCGGAATATGTTATAATATTATATTTGTTTGTATAAATTTTTTTTTAAATTATTTATCTGGAAGAACATGGTATTTCCCAAATGATGAATAATTTAGTGAGAGAGTGAGTGTGGGATTAGAATGGATTATACTATTAATTAGTAAATGAGTATTTTACCTTCTATTTTCTCATCTCACATTTGTTTTTCACTTAATTCAAAAATTAGTTTTATTCTAAATAATAAAAAAATTATGCTAATATCTCAAATGTTATAATTTTTAAAAAAGGTATATTAAATATTTAATAAAAAAAGAAAAAACTATTATAAAAAAAATATTTCAAACATTCTAATTTTAAAAAAAAATATCATAGAGGATGTTTGAGAATGTTACTACTAGTAGTTTATAAATTGTACTTTGTAGTAGAAGTTGTAAGTGCTTAGTAAAAATTATAACTTGTAACTAAAGTAGAAAAAAAAGTAGTTAAAAGTTGTAATAGAAGTTATGAGTGTTTGAAAAAATTATAACTTATAATTAAAATTAGTAGCAAAAAACTAAAAACTAGTAGTAGAAATTTGGTCAAATACCTCATACCCTGTTTGGCTTATTTGTAGGTGTATTTTATTATATTATCATCAGAGAATATTTTTGTTACAACATTATTATTTTTATCTAATTTTTTATCAAAACAAACACAACACTTTACAAAATTAGAAATTATTAATATGAGGAATTTGATGTCCCAGGATAATTAGCCCAGAAACTGTAAATTCGAGATAATCCAATCTAAAACTCCGAACATGGCCATTAATTAGGATAATCGAAAAAATAACCTGTTTTTATTTTGTAAAAGCAAATAAAACAGAACACCTTTGGATAATAGAATTTGACAATTTTCTATTTAGCCAAATTTCTTGACTTAATTTTTAATTTTCAGTTAATAATTTTAGCGGTTATATTTTTTTTTAAACACTTATAATTTTTTGTACAAGTTTTTTCTTATTTTTTTTTATATTTTAACTACAAATTATAATATTTACTAAATACTCACAATTTTTACTATAAATTACAATTTAAAAATTATTAATTATAACAATTCGAAAGCCTATGTTGAAATTCACTGTCACATTCCCATTTCACCACGGTTGTAATAATGTTTTGAAAATCGAATCTGACCCATTGAATCCATCGGGTTCAGTGCAGTTGAAATCTCATCTGTATGTTCAGTTTGTGAAAACCATCTCCAACTTCATTTCAATGATCTCTATTATTTATGTAATATGATCCATCGAGCTGATTAATTATGCAAACAATTAAATTTATCGAATATTAATAGTTATTTAATAAAATCACCATAATCTAGAAAAAAAATGATCTGCAAGTTTGTAAAAATGACCGTATATATATATAATGCGAGTGTTCTTTTTTTTGAACTGCGAGTGTTCTTCTATCAAATGGTAACAACATTCAATTAATCTGATTTTTTTATATAGTTAATTTTATCAAGAAACCCTATGAGTTGAATATTTTAGATTATGGAGATAGAATCGGATTTTGCTCCCACAGAATAAACCTCACCAATGAAGTTGAAATTCACTTTTGGGAATCTAAGAGGTGTTTGGTAAAATTTTTAGTTTTAATTTTTAATTTTTTACTACTAATTTTAATTATAAACTTTAATATATTCTAAACACTAATAATTTCTATTATAAATTATAACTATTTTTTTTATCTCAGTTATAAATTATAATTTTTACTAAACACTCGTAATTTTTGTTACAAACTATAATTTATAAATTACTAAGAGTACTTTTGCCAAACATCCGTAATCCCAAACCCATCAAACAGGCCTGAAAACCATTTTGTAAATTAGCTTTTCAATACAATTAATTTGTTTGCTCACAAATTAAAAGTACTTTGAAGTGGGCCGGAGTATTTAGCCTCTGTTTGTACTAATTTTTTTAGTAATTTTTAAAAATTTTAATTTTTTTTATAAAAAAGTAGATGTCAAATTATAAATTTTTTGTGAAAAAAAAATAAAAAAAGTTTAGATTTTTTTTAACTATCCAAATCAAGTGATTTTCTTTTTTACTTTTAAATTAAAAAATTTAACTTAAAAATTAAATCAAACACAGGTTTACTGTACTTGGGTGAACGCACGGACAACTATGCAATATAAGAGGTTTTGTATTTTTTGATACGATCGAATTTATCTATTGTGTAAAAAATATAAACAGTAGTTTTTTTTTGTATTAAATTATATATTAGTAACTTTGTAATTAGATTAATTTTTTTACAAATAAATAGTAAGCATAATTTAAGAAAAAAGAAATTAAATAAATATTATTTGATTACATAATTATAAATATTGAATAATATTTTTTTAAAATTAATAACAAACTTAATTGGCTCAGTATAATGATAGATGCAATAATAACAAATATGTCCAAACCGGGCTCTTTAAACCTTACAGCATCTGCAAAAAGTTCCTTTGAGGGACGAAGAACGGATATTAAAAAACTCTTAATAAATAAATTCTAATCCCCGTTTGGATGATCAAAGATTATTTTAATTTTCTTTTAAAGCTTTTGACTCAATTAAATAAACCTTAAAATAAGAAGGGACAAATTTGCAAAAAGTTCATCAAAGAAAAAAACTCAAAAGAAAGCCCAATTCAGGGTGGTTGTTTTTATTTTTTATTTTTTATTTTTTTTTCTTTTTCTTTAGTGGTTGTTTGCTAATTAACACAAAACAAAGAAAAAATCTTAATCTGTAACAAAAAATGCTTATGATTATCAAATATAAGTTATATTTTCAAAACATAGACTAAAATAAACATTCCGTTCATGTAAGGCAATTAATAAAATTTTAAAATCTAAAATATGTAATTAAAAATCGATGAAAAGTAAACATATGCAATATTGTATTCAGATTGTCCGGTTCCAATTCGAACCATGGACATCCTTTAAAAATCATGAATCAAACTCTTTTGAATGGTCCTCAATTTATAAGAATCGTGTTCGAGCCATGTATATTTTTAACTTGTCCAAATTATATAATCTGAATAAAATCGGATCAATTTATTACCAATTCTTTGGAGTTTTATTTTCGTGCACCCTTAGAAAAAACCCGGCAATTATAAAAGTTAATAGTTTTTGCCACTCTGTGTAGCTCTTGCATATTTTGATGTCGTTATATATGGAAGTTTTTATCTTTTTAATAAATAATGAGAGAAGAATAGTATTTACTTACGCTATCTTATTTGACGTCTTTCTCCTTTTAAGCACATAAAATAAATATTTTTATATTTATAAATATACAAATAAAATTTATTTTTAAAAAAAATATAATAATATTAAATTATATAAATATTTATTTATTTATTTTTATATTTTTAGTTCTAATAATTCATTAATTATTATTTTTTATATGTTACATTATCTCTAACTCTTATTAATATCAATTTATTAAAGTTTGCAAACTACTTTCTATCCATTCCCATTATTTTTTGACGTTTTTCTCCCTGTTTTTACCCAAATCAAATAAGAAATAGAAATTTTGTAAAAAAAAAAAAGAAATAGAAAAAGAACATCACATTCTCACTCATCTCCTATTCAATTATCATTCCTAGCAATTATTGAGTAGGCACAAAATATTATGCCTTATTACTCGCATGACATTTTAAATTAATTATTCAATAAAAAATATTACAAGTCAAATAATATTTACATTTTTTTATTAAATTAATAAAAAACAATCAAATAACTCACGTAATATACATTTATTTTTTTATTTATAAAAAATGTTTTGCAAACAATGGTCCATGCAATCCTGAAAATAACTTATAATTTGGGGTGGGCCGTAGGTGGGCCATGAGTGGGCCGTGGGCTCGGGATCAACGCCAAGCTGCGGTTTGATCACGCGTCCCTTTCCAAACACCCTCAGGCCCAAGCCCAACGTACTGGTTTATTATTCTAGAAAGTCAAATTGAATGGGGCCCACTATGCTTATTTTTAGCTTCAGAGAAAGGGCTCTTTGCCTATTTTAACACCGTGGGCACAAGCAATCTTCGGGATAGAGTATTCTTCTTTTATTAGCACATACATATCGGTATCAATAAAATATGCCATGTTTGGATGCAGGGATAAGAGAGGTATGGGATTGGATAAAAAAACATTAGGGTCTACTGTTTTAATTTTTGTCTTTATGAATCAATAATTCTTTATTTGTATCGCGGAATTGAGATTAGTTATTCAATGGTCGAAGAATTGAATATAAAAACGTTAGGATCCACTATTTCATTTTTTGAGTCTCATGTCTGAATTTTCATATTCACGTTTGGTAAAACGTTCGAAAAGCATTGAAATGGTGAAAAAAAGAAAAAAAAATAGTCACAATATCTTTGTAAACTACATAGAAACCGAGAGCATGATTTGACCGATCGAGCACTCTTCGAGTGGTCTGCGCGGAATAGCAATTTCGCATGCACTACTAGGGTCGTGGCTTGATCTAAGTTTGTTATATATATATATATATA
>JAOTRH010000314.1:0-24430 GCA_034768845.1 Heliamphora exappendiculata
AACCACCATTCCCACCCCAAATTTCAACGGAATTGTGGTTTTGGGAAGAGCATTTTTCGGAAGGGTGGTTTTTGGGGTGGAAAGAGTGGTTTTGGGGTGAGAGGGGCGGTTTCCATTAAATTTCAACATAAATTTTAGCAGTTTGGTGCAATTAATGTTAAAATTTAGATTTCATGAGATATTAGTGCAATTTCAAAAACCACGGGAGAGGTCCCTGTAATAAGCTTAAACTTCAGGGGAGGTACGTGTAATTATCCCTATCTTTTAAGATAATTTTGAACATGCTTCTGATGTCATAATGAAGCAAAATCAAAATCAATCCCAAAACAATCTTCATTGTCTGGGGCAAAATCACCATCTTTAGGGTCTTCACCAAGAAGATCCTCTTGAGCAATTTGAGAGAATAATTCTTTTTGAATTGCTTTATGCAAAGCATCTTTGGAATTTTTAAGAGAGAGAATGCAATCAAAAATTTGTGAATGAATACTGACAATATCAAAATTTAAGATGTCGAATAATAAGTTGATTTAGGGAAAGATGAAGATGCAAGTTTAGCAGCATAAGAGGCTTTACGAGTTTTAAATAATTTATTCTTTTGAGCAATTTTTGCCAAATAAGAATTCTTAAGAGTATAAGGATAATACTTTTTGGGAATTTTCAATTTATCCCACCAGCAAGAAGCAAATTCGTGAGAGAGAAAGAATTAAATTTTCAACACAAATTGTGAACTTCCCCCATTGGAGCAACCAAGGAAGGGAGAAATCTGCATAAAAATGAAGTGGGGGATTTAAATGATTGGCATATTTAGTATAATACTCATAAGATTCTTTTAACAAAGATGAAAGGATGTCTGGATGGAGACCAAATTGTTGCCACCAAATGTGGATCCAATAAGGAAATAGAGATTCAAAATTGTTACAAAATTTTACAAACCATGAGTGCTTCATGGCATCATTTTGAAAATAAAAGAGATTATGAAAAGTTTTCTGATAATCATAAAAATTATAAATTATAAGTTCTAGGTCTGACGGCGTCATTTTTAAAAGTTTTATTGAAATTATCACCTCGACCCTATTCATATTTAGAAATAATTTTTTGAATCACACATTTAGAATAACTAACGGTTTTTCTGTTGTCATTGCTATTGTGTTGAATTTTTACAAAACCAGTTTCTAATAAAATTATTTTGAAGAACAGGCAACTGGGGGAACCAGTTTCTGAAATATATAACCATTTGGGTGGAAGATATCTTCCAATTAATTGGGCTATTACCACAGGCTTCTCTTGATCACTTTTTAATAAAATCACTTTATAATTCTCTTCTTCAAGAGGGATAATGGGGAAAAGGATTTCATTGGAAATATATGGTTGTGCTTTTAAGATCTTTTAAAATAGGGTATTACCTTTCATAGATTGTGTACTTGTAGGGTTTCGGGAAAAATCACTCATAATACCTTTATCTTTAGGCATTACAAAGATGGATAGACTTTTAGATCTCTGCAAGAATTCTCAAATTAAAAAATCAAGTAGAGAATTGGATTCTCCTTTAATAAATTCAATATCAAAATCAAATATAGATAGAATTGCTTGCCAACGAACAAATATTTGTTTTGAAACAATATTTTTGGCATCCTTTTGTAAAACATCTTTTGCAGCTTTACAATCAATTTTTAATAAAAAATTTTAATTTAATAAATTACTTTCAAATTTAGTCATACACAAAACAATTGATAATATTTCTTTTTTAATTGTGGAATAATTACTTTGAGTTGGTTTCCATACACCACTTGTATATCTAATTAATTGTTCTTTACCTTGATATTTTTGTTTTAATATACCTCCATATCCAAGATCAGAGACGTCGGTTTCAACTATTTAAAAGCATTAAGAATAGGTAAACATAAGCATGGAAGTTATTTGGCGTGTTGTTTAATTTTTTGGACAGCTTTTATGTGTAGTATTGTCCAAGGTTTTGGATTCTTTTTTAACCTTGATATAATAATTTTGTATTTTTATGCATATCTTGATAAAATTCTTTAATGTAATTTAAACTACCTAAGAATCTTTGTAGTTGAGTTTTATTTAAAATTTCATCTGAAAATTTATCTGCAAATTCTATAGATGGATCGATTGAGATTATTGTACCTTGATAAATATTATGACCAATAAATCTTATTTTGGTTTGAAATAATTTCATTTTTGGAGCACTTAACACTAATCTATTAGATTTAATAATATTGTAAAATTTATGTAAATGTTTAATATGTTGAGATATTGATGAGGAAAATATTAAAACTCATCAATATAGACAACACAAAATTGGGTATTATAATTATTAAATATATCATTCATGATTCTTTGAAATTATGAATGAGCATTTTTTAACCCAAAGAGCATAACATTCCATTCATAGTGTCCAAAGGGCACAGTGAATGCAGTTTTATACATATCTTTTTCATTAATTTGGATTTGCCAAAATCCTAGTTTCATATCAAATTTCGAAAATATTTTTGCTTGATTTAAACGGTTTAATAAATCTTTTTTATTAGGAATTGGATATCTAATCCATTGTAAAACTTTATTTGAAGGTTTATAATTTATAACTAATCTTGGTATTTCTTTCTAATTTAGCATTTTTATTTACATAGAAAGCCGCACATGACCATGGAGATTGGCTGGAGCGAATTAATTTTTTGTCTAATAAATCTTGAATTTCTTTTTTACAATATTCAAATTGGGTTTGATCCATTTGAGAAGGTCGAGCTTTAGTTGGAATAAATCTTTCATTAAAATCAAATTCATATGCTATACCATTTTTGAAACATGATTTGATTTAATAAAGAAAAATTAGATTCATTTATTATTAGATTGGAATCAATAAATTCTTCTATAACAATGCATTTATTTTTATTTTTATTTTTTTTTTCATTATGTATTATATTTGTACTCTCTTGAATATTGTGGGATGGTTCATAGGCAAAATGCATTAGTTCTCTTTTATCATTTTCTACTTTTGAAATTTATTCTTGTAAGCTTTTAATATCTTGTTTTAATTGATTTAATTCTTAATACATATCATGAATTGTAGGTGTTTGCTTTGGTTATTGTTCAAGTCGTTTTAAAATATTTTTAAAATCAACCTTAGTAGTATTAAATTTTTGTAAATGTGAACTATTTTCAACTTTTGTAGTAACTTGATCTAAATATTGAAGTATAATTTTGGATCTCGTTTCTAGATCATTAATTTGATTTAATGTGTCCAATAAATTCTGTTCGGATTTTGATAATACATTGATTGATAAACCATTCATGTTTAAAATTGCTTGATAGTAATCATTTTGTGTTTGACATTTATTACAACATTGATTATTATTGTCTTCATCAGAGTCGCTTGATGATGTTATTAAATCTTGATTTAATTCTTCTAACTCTAAAGAATAATTAGAATTATCATAATCATATGTAGATTGAGCATCATCATTATCACTTTGAGGATTGAAATTTAGTAGTAAATTACATAATTGTTGCTTTAATTCATCTAAACAATTAAGTTCACTAATTTTTTATTTAGTATAACATTTATTCGCAAAATGGCCAATCTTGCCACATTTCCACCAAGATTTATCACTACTTCTTGTTGCTTGATTGGTGGATTTTTTATTTTTTTTAGACTTAGTATATTTGGATGTTTTTTGATATTTAGTATTTTGTCGTTTATATGTTTTATAGGGTTTATAGGAGCGGAGCGGTCATATTTTTTATATTTGGGTTCATATTCATTTTTAGACTTATAACGATTATATTTATACGCTTTTCTTTTCTTAATCTTTTTATCTCCATCAAGAGGAGATTTAATTGTGTTATAACCAAATTAATAATAAAATTAACCAAGTTCGGTTTTGCCTAATCGTTTTTCCTTTTTCAACTGGTTTTTTAATTTAATATCATTACATAAGACTAATCCTTCAGCACATATTTTATATATTAATTTTCATATGTATATTGATGATAAGGGATTAAACTTTGATTTTTATTTCTGATACGAGTTTTTACTTTTTTAGCAAATAAGGTGGGAAGACCAACAAGAAACCGTTCTTTCCAGAAATCTTGATTAGCATCATTACGTTGATATAATTTAGATAAAAATACATCTTTATACCATCTAAAATGGGTTAAAGCGGGGCATTTTAAATTAATTAATAATTCTTTGCCTCTTTCTAAAACAATGTGTATTTCTAACAAAATATTGAATTATAGATGTAATAAGGGTTCTAATAATCACTTACAGGAAGACAATTTTCTTCAATAGTTAGGCCATTTTCATTTCTTTTTACAGATGTTAAAATTCTTAATTTTTATTCATCACTTAAATAATTATCCCACCAACCTTTAAGTTGGCCGAAAAATCCTGCTATTAATAATTCTCCTACGGAAGCATCGTTATTAGAGGAATTGTGAGATAATGCCGCATTTGCAACCATCATCATATATTATCCCATTTCAATTATTTGATAATTAGTTTTACCGTCAAAATTCCATTCCATTAAATTTGTTCAATTAAAGACTTGAGGAAAAAGTTTTCTTCAAATTGTAAATCAATAGGTGTTGGTCTTGTATAATAATTTTTTGTCGTAGGTTTTGGAGTTATATATATTTCTTGAATTTGATTAGGTGTATTAGGTGTTTCTTGAAATTGTGAATATAAATTTTTTAATTCTCTTCATCATATTCGAAAACATGTATAGATTTATTATCTTGTTCTTTCACATAAGTAAATGTTGAAGCTTGTGTTTTTTGGGAGTGTAATGATTTTTGTAATTGTTCAATAAATTTTTATAAAGGATTTTGTAATTTATATTTAGAAAAAGGTAAAGGCATTACCATGGAGGGTGTGGATATAGGTACGGTATTTGGGGTATTTGGAGTAACAGCTCGAGCATCAAAATTTTTTACAAGATGATAATAGCATCAATTTTTGTACCTACATTCATAGTAGCAGTAGTTTCGAATTTTTCAAGATGATTAACTTGTTCTCCCAGGGTTTGGAGATAAGCATTAGTATAATTTAACTGATAGAGAAGATGTTGATCAGATTCAGAGAAAGGACGAACTTTAACTCCAGAACCTAATATGATGGTTTTACTTGGTGGGTGAATAGATTGCGATTCACTACCATCAGTAGTGGTCCATTTCATTTCAAATGCATTTATAGATTGGGTTAATAATTCTGTAGGAATAATAAGATGACTTTGAGTACAATAAATATTATAATACCATGGAAAAAAACGAATATTAATTTGGGATTCTTGTAAGAATTTAATATATTCACTTTTAATTTGTTTTTCTTCTTCAATGGTATGATTATGTATAAAACATGCACGATTATATTTATTATAATATTTTAAATATTCATTATTAATTTCTTGTAAGTCTAAGTTATATGGTGGATGTGATGATGATGGAGTGAGTGGAGATGGTTGTGATGATGATGAAGTTAGTGGGGTAGTGGTTTGTGATATTACGTGAACAAGTGAGAGATGGGATGTTGGTGGAGTTAATGTTAAAGTATTTATATTTAAAATTGTTAAATCTATATCTATTTCTTTCTCATGATCCTGATTAAAATTATTTCAATAAATTAGTTGAGAAATTTGATCTTGTATTTGAATTCCGGATAAAGGATAATTTTTAAAAGATTGATTTTTTAAAGATTGACTAGGTGTATAATTATGTGGAGATCTTAATGATTGAGTTCGTAATAATTGTGATGGTGTTTTAAAACTGTGTTTCAGATCGTTGTATTGATTCCAATCTACGAGAAGGAAATTGAAGTAATACAGATCCACTGGGAAACTCAACAATGAAATCTAGATTAGTTTCAGATTGTGATGTTTGAGGAGGCATAATTTGTGACATGTACCAACTATTATTATCCTGAGCATCAGCTTCATCAATTTCATGCCATTTAATTACTTTTGGAGTAATGACTTAAGATCTATTAAGATTGGATTGAAACACGTTATTGTGGATCCATGTGGACTAATTATTCCTTTAAACATTGGGGCTGATGTGATCATAGCTTTTAAATAAACTCTATATGTAATTTGTAAATTTAAGGATAAAGCATCCATATTGTATCTTTTTGTTTGTACTTTTAATGTTAATGTTTTTAAGATTGTAGGATCATGAAGTTATACCTCAAAATTTGAAAAGCATTCAAAATATACGGGACCATGTACAATACTAGTTTTAATTGTCCCTAATAATGCATCAGAATAAGAATTATGACGTAAATCTACCAAATGAACATATAACAGATTTATTTAAATTTAAACAAGTCATAGGTTTTATTCCTATTTGAACTAATCCTAAAAGTAGAAAATTAAATTCTTTTTGCTGAAATTTTTTAATAAGAGTAGAATCTAATAATTGAAAAGTTTGATACTTATTTGTAACAGGTAAAATTTGTTCAACGGTTTTTATTTTATAGGTTTGTTTTAATTCAAATTTTTTATCATAAAGTTTATTAATATTCTTTTTAGGCATAGACCAATTAGTTACAATTTTTTCCATATTTTCAACATCAATTTCACTTTGATGAACTATTTATGGAGATCTAGATAAACCTTCACCAGAGAGTATATATATATATATATACATATATATATATAGTATTATAAAAAAGCTTATAAAACTCCAATATAATAATCAAACTAACTTTAAGTTAAAATCACTCATGATTATAAAAAGACTTAATTAAACTGAAAGCACACCACATAAATAATTAAATAATGGTAAAGTACTATTAAATCATGAAATTAAGATTTTAAACCTAAAGTTATCAATTTAATTCAAAATTAGTAAAAATATGACCAAACATATACATCAAATCACAAAATTATATAAAAGACTTAATTTAGCCCAACCACCGCAATTGAACTATGCTATAATTAAATTAAATCATAGAAATAAAGTACAAAGCCTAAAATGTTCATATTAATTCAAATCTATAATATTTGTGATTAAAAATATGCATGAGATTAATTTTTTAACATAATTCTTGAACAATGTAGTACAATTATACCATCAAATCTTCAATATAGCAATATAATGCATCAAAATTTCAAATTTGGAGCCTTAATCTCATCTTGGCCGGCCACTTTGGATGGGGGCACACTCAACCCTATTTTTTTGATCTTCAGGTCATACATGCACGCAAATCTAGTGGCTCATATCTCCTCCATTCTTACACAAGTCATGATAGCACCTCCACTAACCATTGAGTTTAAAAAGACCAACCCCCCACCACCATGGTTCGGCCATAGCTCTCCAAGAGCAGAAAATTTTCTCCAAAAATTTGCGAAGTGTTGGTCTTGAGAGCTGGAGAGAGAGAGAGAGAGAGAGAGAGAGAGAGAGAGAGAGAAGAAGAAGAAGAAGAAGAAATCCTTGGTGTTCTAGCTTCTTTGGAGCTCCTTTTGGTGTTTGTCTTCCATATCCTCCATCATCCATCAACTCTAGCCCCTAAACAAGAAAGGAACATCTATATACTATTATTTCTCTCAAATCTTGGTCTCCTTGGCTCCAAAGATTCAAGGGCTCAAAATCCTTACTCAAACCATGAGATGAGGTCCCCCAAAAAAATCATTCTATTTTCTCTCTTCAACCTCCCTACTATTTTTTTTAAATTTTTATCCTCAAAAATGGTATAACTATTATATAAACCATATATAAGAGGGATATGGCCATGCATGCATGGATCATGGACCAAAGACCCAAAAACTTACACGAACATAAATCTGTCCTAAGGCGATTTTATAAAAAATCCGAGTTTCTCCTAATTTTCTTTTGGGTCTAGACTTGAGTAAATGTTCTGAAATTTGTACTGTACTATCATGTTGATATTCTCTACGTGTATGAATTTTCTTGAAACCCAGTTCATTCATTTTTATATTTTAAAATTCGGGTCCAAAATAGCTAAAAGAGCTGTCTGGAAAGACAACTTTGGAGTAACACCATTTTCTGTAAAAACAATCTTTTTGCATGAGACCAGTGAGATTAGTTAGATATTTCTTTTATCTTTCAAACCCCACTGGAATCACTCCAAAAGCTTGGGTGTAGAGAAAGTTGTGTTGATTCTATCAAAAGGTGTCAAATCTAGACACTTTTTGGTAGAAAATTGATAAAAATAAAATAAAATATAAAGGATTTTCGAGAAAGGTCAAGTCTCAGAGCTTCATAACTTCAATATCTATCTCCGTAAAAATTTTAAAAATCACTCGATAAAAATAAGGCCTCGTTTTTAATTTTTAAAGACAACTGAAAAACACACTGCCTTGCTGAAGCATGCTTACTTTCTGTCACTCGTTTTTATTTTCCAAAAACCTAGACCTTAGAAGCAAAATCCAGAAATGTTTTCTTCACGAAAAATATTCAGAACATCTCAAATGAGCTAACTACCAATTTTCAGATTTTATCTTGAAGGTTTGATATTTTTAAAACCCTAAAAACAATAGCAAAGACCAAAATCCTAAACGTAAATATCGTGGGCTTGTGTTTAAGTCACCCCTTTTAATGTCCTATGTTTATGCTATGCCTTGTTTGGATGCTTGTGATGCATGGTATTAAGTTTAACATATTTACATGCTTATTAACATTAGATTTGATTTAAAAGTGAGCTTGGTTAAAATTAGTTGCTTAATTAATGTGTTCCTAAGCCTACGCATGTTAACATAGACCTTGTATTTAACTTCGCATGTTATAGTCATATACTTGGCATAAGATTTCTTTTCTAAATTGAAGTTTATATTTTAGCATTTTTTCATATATTTCATTATCATTAGGTTGGGAATTACAGGGTTCACTAAATTTAAGGAAATGATGAAATTGAACCTTAGGGTTGTGACGTTTTCCGTTGAAATTCTTAGTATTGTGATATCGGGGCAGTTCCCCGCGACTGTATGCCATGGGTTATTTTCAAGGCGATTCCCCATGTGCTATATGCGCAGTTATTTGAAAACACAACGAATGATGGATCGGGTGGTAAAATAAGAGGAGTTAGAAATATCGCGATCCCACACTAGATCTTGACTTGAGATCCGAGGGCCAGACCGTGTCAATGATGTGATTTACCACGCCTTGCTGTCAGTGATGACCCAATTAGACACTTAGTTCGACTACGTAGTCATCCCACTGCTAAAGGTACACCTATAATCGGTCTGTAGACTTAGTTTGTATGGTTGGGATCAATGTTAAGATGGTTCACCCTAGTTGGGAAAGCCTATAATAACTTAAGGTTTAAATTTGAATTAGTAATGAAACGCACTGCATCATTTCTGCCACATCTCTTGTCATAAACATTTTACTAATATGTGACTTGTTGCATGAAAAATATTTATATATCTATGTTGTTTCCTCTGGGCATTAGCTCAAATGGTGTTTTATGCCAGGTTTTGAGAAGCCAGAGGCACCAGCTGGTATAGCTATTGACGAAGAAGTAGAACCTTGCCTCCCCTGAGCAGGAGTCTTACCTGCCTTGATCTACTGACTTTTCTTTTTTTTTTTGTATTAGCCCTTTTGCAACTATACCTAGTGTTGTTTGTTTTCTTGTATGTTTCGAAAACACATTTTATTTGGGTCTGTAATCATATTTATTACTCTACCTTACTCTTTTTGTCATGTATGGGTAATATCGCTATATAACTCCCCGCATCTTTATTAGTTATTGTTGCTCTAGATGTCTCTGAGGTTCGCGGCATCACAGTATGGTACCCATTTGGGACACTGTGTATACATTTTCGACATGTTAGGGGCACGTTTGGAACACTTTGAAAGAAAGTGCAATGGAGATGAGAATATCGAAGTTTCCTTTAGTTAAAGCTTTAAAAAAGGTTCACTATTTGTGATGCATGTGATGACGGAAAAATTTTCCTTAAAAGATGTTTGTTTAGTTGAAGTTCAGGTTTCTTTCAATTTCTTAGTAAGCATGGGTGATGGTGGAAGGTCTATTTTTTTAATATTATGTGATGTATGGGTTGATGGAACAATTTTTCTTAAAAGACATGTTTTGTAAGTTATAATTTTATTTTATCACTTTTGAATCTTGATAGAATGATGTCAATGGAGTGCAATTGTTATGTCAATAACATCTTAATATTTATTTTAGGCTTTAGCTATAGAATATATGGTTGAAAATTTTTAATAAGTGATTACATTTTTTAACATTTTCTAAAAGAAATATCCAAATATGTCATATAATAAAAATATATGTTTGAGCGAGTCCTGGCGTGTCGTAAACTACATTTTTAAAAAAAATGTGTCAACCTGTCTATTTCGTACACTTTTAGAGAATAAAAAGTTATGCAGCAAGTATCATTTTTTTCGTTCTTGGGCAATTTTAAAATTCAAAAAGTGCGACTGACTTTGAAAAAATGTCTACACCAAGTGATATACCCACTTTATATAATAGTATAGGTTGTTGTAATTTAAGACAAAGTGCAGCTTCCCTTATCGCTCTTTCTTTTTGTCTTCTATATTTGCTTTGGTGGATTACTTAAGTAAATTGTTCACACTATTCTACAAATAACTGAACCCGTGCATGACATGAGTCAAAAAACTAGTGTATAATTGAATATGCACATCTATATCTCGATTTTAGGTTTCATGTCCTTTTTGGATCAAACATGCCAATAAATAACAGAACAAGTGGACCATTAACATGCCCATTTCAATGTATTATCCTTAATCAAGTGGTTCATCACGTTGAATTGATTTTGGGAACGACCACTACTCCAATAACTAGATAAATTCTAGAATAGACCTATTTAACTGAAACATGCAAACAAAAACTATTAGATCATTAAGAAATGCCACACATGAACCATTCTAGATATTATACATAAGCCTACAACTCTCTTTCTATAGCCAATACATAAGAGAGTGAAGATTTGTGTTAGTGTCTAGAGTCCTAAAATATTTTTGTCTACTTACACTGTAATTGGTTATTTGAGTTGTATTATTTTTATAAGTTCAAGTTGAGTCTAATTAGCAATTAGCATTTTATTTGGATTAAGTATCTCAAGATACATGAATGTTAGGTATGGGTAAAAGAAATTTAAGCAAGAGATACATCTTAAAAAGAAGACTCTTCCAGTGGACTTTTGCAAAAGTTTCTAGTTTCTACTTGACAATTGACTTTCTAGTCTTCTAGCCACATTGGGTTGCTTTGAATTTTGTGTTCAAAAGACTTCAAATGTAGTCAGCCACCATGGATAATTCTCCTGGCAGCTTGCAATATGAGGTTCGTGAATATAAAGAAATATAATGGAAATTGAAGTCTTGGTTTTTGAGAGCTCAATTGAAATCATGATTTTGCACAATGATTCATGGAAGAGGTGTCTGAGCCTTAAATTTGGTCAACTGCTCAAGCCATTAATAGTGTGATTGAGTGGTAAAGTACCTGACAGTTTTTGGAAAAGTCAAAAGAAAGCTTGAGCCATCTTTTATTGGCTCGAGCGGACCGAGCGGTAGATTCTAAAAATAGTAATTCAGACCTATTAAATTTTTTGATTTTTTTTTTGGTTGGAAAATTTTCCTCGGTCTCTCCAATTATAAATAGAAAGTTATACAAAAAGTCCAAAGTTACAACTTACAAAAGAGAGACATTGCTGAGAGCCATTAATTATTGAAGATTAATTCTCGCAAGTATTCAAAACTCAACAAGAATAATCATTGACTACCTTCGGTGAATTCCTAAAGTTGCGTTCAGTTAATTTTGTAAATTGTGAAGCGTTGTGGATTTAATGATGTAGTGATCAAGTGCAACAAATTGTACGCACGAATTCAGAAAATTCAACTTAAGACGTTTTGGTTTTGAATTCAACTTCAGACCATAAGTTGTACCCAAGTTAGATTTAGTGTTAATCGATATAGTGTTAAATTTTCCCGCACACTAGATTAGTCCCATAACTTTGTACCCAAGTAAGAGTTTTCAACATAAAAACCGTGAACCTTATTTGTGCGTATTTATTTTAGGTGCTTGTGATTGCCTAAACTTAGCATAACCAACAACTACCATTATCTCATACCACTACACACACACATGTATATAATATTTTTTCATCAGGAAATGTAATGACTGAAAACCAAATATCAAATAAATAACTGAAAACATATGATTCACCAGTGAGGACATACAGCCTAGTTTCAGTCTGATACTACTAAGATGCAAGCTCTCATTGAATCCTTAAAAATGATATTACTTTCACTAACAACGGTAACAGACTCTCCAATATAACCAATCAAAACATGAATTAATTATTTCTCAAATTATGCATAATATACTCCCAAAATCCAATAAAATATTTCACTCCAGAACACATCAATATGTTTATGTTTATGAGAAATATATACCTCATTGATAGCAAGCATTTGACCATAGCTTTTCTTGACCTTCTTGAGCTTTCTCAGAAAATACCTTAGATAAAAAATTAACCAAAAATTCAATCAGACTAACAAACTCAGCATCCGTATCGAAAATGCTACAATCTCAACGCAAATCTAATATACAAATGCATACATACCAGAACTTGGACTTGGCCCGAACCTCGTTGGTGGCCCAAAGCTTCATGCGACAGATCTTCGGATGCTCATTGAACTCCGAAGGGAGTGCTCTCCCTACAACTTGATACTGATGGAACTGCAAATAATCCAACAACAATGAAACACTTCAACGGTTCAAATCTCTCACTATCAATAAATCAAATCACATACAATACGTAAATAAACTTACAAACACGTATTCAAAATACATACATATATATATGTAGATGAATTTGAAGCAAGTGACATAGATCTGAGGAGAGGTTTCTGGTCAATTTACAACAGAGAAAACCTAAGAGGCGACGAGAAAAATAAGCTTAACTTACCCTGAAAGTCACCATTTCCGAAGAACTCTCTCTCTCTCTATCTTCTCCTCTCCCGAAGTATGTAGGTGTGTCGTTGGAGATGACAGTTCAAGGGCTTTGTTTACGTTTTATATGAAGGGGGCTAAGAGATCGAAGCCCTAGTTCGTAAAAATGATAATTTACAGTTCAGTCCTAAGTTTTGGTCGGAATGGAAATTTCCCCTTTTTCAATTGCCTCAGTTCAACCCCTTATTTAAATACAGTCATAGAACCCGGCTAACAATTAGCATAAAAATTAGTTTTTAAAATTTGTTATGTTTTTAGTTGAAAAATTAAATTTAGTTTAAAATAAGTTAATTAATAATTAGCTTTTAATCTAATGTTCATAAAATTAATTATTTATGTAAAAAGTTAACCTTTTTTTATTTAAATTGAACAATTTTGACATTTTATATATTTAATATTAATAACTATATGTATTGATAATGTTAATCAATAAGTTATGAATAAAAAATATTATTATATTTTAAAAGTTATGAATATTTAAATAGAATATTTTAAAAAATTGTATTTTAATTTAACTTTTTTGTTTTAAAATTCTTTTGTTTTTTTTTTGTCATATAAACTATATTAACTTTTTTTTGACCTTTTTAGTTAAAAAAGAAAAAAAAAACTCAAAAAACTTGGGTAGCGGAAAGGACCCCATAATCTTGGCCCATTTGTAGTGATCAAAAAAAATATAATGAGACACTTTTAAAACAAGTGTACAATATATACTCTATTAATAGTTAAGAAAATAACTATATTAGGCAAATTCTCACATGATCAATGCCCATTTAGATAATTTATTTATTTGCTTATTTAGCTTATTTAGAATAAAATAAGTAACTTCGTTTAATTTGTTAAATAAATAAAATTTAAACTAATAAATAAATAAGTCAATAAACAAAATAAGTAAGTTTTAAGCTAAGATTTAACCAAATGTACTTACTTATTTAAGCCAATAAGCAAAAATAAACAAATAAATTACTTAAAAGCCAAGTTAGTCAAACCAACTTACTTATTTTTGTTTTTACTTATTTCACAATAAGAAAATAAATAAATAAGTCATTTATCCAAACATGGCCAATAATCTCAAATTTTCCCAATTATAGTTCCAATTGCATCATTCAACCCTTCTTTAAACTATAATCATAATCTTGGCCCATTTGAAAGTGGTCAAAAGTGGAAAATAACTAATTGATGAGATTATTTTGACTTGGGCACACTTTTAAAACCATGTACCATATGTAGTCTATTAATAGCTAATAATGAACTATATTAGCCAAATTATGACTTTAGCAACAAAAGAATAAAACTAAATTATGACATGGTCAATCGGTCACCAACAAGTTAAAATATCCAAATATGAAAAATTATAAAATCTCATAACCTAAACCAAAAAATTCATAACTATTTTAAAAATTCATAATATATTTCACAAATCATCATAGTCAATCAAACTAATATTCATAAATAAATAAATATAATCGATATTTACATTTTTTGTGATTAATTGGAAATGTTAAATCCCTATATTAAGTATCGTAAGTCATCAAAAAAATATAATAGAAATTTTTATATAATTTGATCAATAATAATTTGCAAAAAAAAATATTTCATAATATTGTTCACAAATTATGATAATTAAAATCTCAATGATTCATAAAAAAAGTGAAAAGTATAGTCAATTATCATAAAAATATTTAGTTTGTGGTTAACTACAAAATCCCATAGTAAGTATTATATACATTCATAAAAACAGACTAATTTTTTTATATATAATTTGATCACTATATACTTTGGAAACATAAATCATAATTTTTTTTAGAAATCATCATAACTAAAACTAAAGAAATTTACAAAAAAAAAAGTATCAACAATACCCATTTTAAAATTTTATTTTGTGGTTAGTCACAAATGCTTATATTAAGTATGGCAATTAATCATAAAAATAGATTAATTAAAAATATTTATGCGATTTGGTCACTAATACTTAACGCAAATAAATCATAACTTTTATTCACAAATCATCAATACAAGCCACAATTGTTCATAAAATAATAAGTACCACCAAATCTCATAATTAAAAAGTTTTTTTTTTTTGTAAACTATTATATTAAGTATAGCAAAGAATCATAAAAATGCACACATAAAAATTATAGATTTTGATCACTTAGAAAAAACAATACATTTTAACTTCTGTTCATAAATCATTCTACTCAAATCACTTACATTCATGAAAACAAAAAGTATTATTAATTCTAAAAAAAATAGTGTGTAATTACCAATTCTCTTATTATCTATAGCAAACAATTCAGATTACATTGAAATTGAAATAAAATAAATAATTATTGATAATATTGTAGACTTTTAGACTTTGGAACGGAATATTATTAGTGGAACCACTGTTGAGCGATGTTGGTGGTAGACTTGCGGGTCTTGAATTAAGTTCCTTTTGAAAAGTAATATTCTTTAAAACTTTTTGATTTAAAAATTCACAAAGTGGCTGAATCACAATTGATTCCACAGCAGTCATTTCCATTGTCAGGAGCACAATCATCACTTTTTGAAGAAAAAAAAAAAAACAACTCACTGCAACAAATATCGTAAAAGATCTTAGTTATAAAGATCTTAGTTATAAATCGAGATTAAAAATATACAATTCCAGTTCTTAAATCGAAATGTATTCGGACATAATTAAAAGATCCCAAAAAACAATCTCAATTATTAATTAAGATAAAAAACATTGAAAAAACAAGATGGTATATTTTTAATCTCGATTATTAGCTGAGATGAAAAACATTGAAAATTAAGATTATATATTTTTAATCTCGATTAATAAGCGAGATGAAAACATTGAAAAATCAAAATTTAGTATACTTTTAATCTCAGTTAATAAGAGATATGAAAACCTAGATAATTAATTTTTTATTACCATTTGTTCTTAATGAACCTAGTTAGCTATCAGTACTAACTTTAATTAGTTGTATAACATGTCTACTACGTATTTTCCAACTTTTTAATCACAATATCAATAATACAATCATATATCTCAAATTTAATTATCAAAACAGCTCAACAATACACAATATATCAAAATAACTATAACAAAAATAGCTTAAATTTAATCTCAAAACAATGCATAATTTCTCCAAATAACTTGGACAAAAAAAGCTCAAAACATCATTGATGGTGTCCTTTCTTTGACCGGCTGTTTGAGTTCCAGCTTAGGCCTAAGAAGACAAAGCAACGTTAAAGGGGATATCGGAATGTCTCTGGCCAAGTCCCCTACAAGGATCCAATTAGTAATCCGATGGAGTGGGAATCAAGGAAGAGGGAATCAAATTAGTGAGTGAGTGAGAGAATTAGAACGTACCTCTCTATTCCTTACTGTTAGTCCTTTACGCAGCACTTTTTGGACATGTGATGTGGTCCCCCATACCAAAACGGTTATAATGGTACGACATGGATAGATATCCAACTTTCAGCTATAGCGCGTACGTGGTAAGCTAATCAGGCGTCTTACTTCTGACTTAGATGACGCTAATTGAGGGGACTGCTTCCGTTCTCCATCCTGATCAACTACTACAACTGATCAACTACTACTACTTTCCCCCACCGATGTGGCCACCCTGGGCTAGCCATCCGACTGAGTAGAATTTCCCAGCTTTAGTCATCCGGGTTTGGGTGAAATAATTGGAATGCCACTGCTATTTATCAGTAGTCCCCAATTCTTGATCAGCAATAAAAGAAATGCTTGGTAATTAAGAATACCAGTTCCTTGACCAATCGTAGGGTGCCATTTTCCTCAGGGAGTTAGCGAAACATCCTCACCTGGCCAAAAGATGTACTTTATTGTAGGTAAGACTGTCAAGGTCTTTGTTTTTGTAAATGATTAACGAAAAAAATTAATTGGATGGGCAATCGCCAAAACGGGTTCCAAATAAAACTTTTGATGACGAACGATCAAAATAAAACCTGTGACCCGAAGTTAGTTTAGATAAATACCTTTTTATCGGTTAGCTCTTCAACTACGATTTGAATTCGAGTTGAAACTCTTCTCAGATCTTCTATTATATTTTTTTATGCGATTTCTAGATATAGTGTGGGTTATAATTCTCTGAGAACTCGTACCGACAGAACTAAGACAGCTTTAGTCTTTAAAGATAAGTTATGAAACTGGTTCAGCCTACCCGCATATATATAGGGTTACAGTAGGGACCTGGTGAGTAATTATAAGTAAAACTTTTAATAGAACACAAACACGTATCAACGATTTCTGTAATTAAGCAAACCTCATAGAGGTATCTGCAATTATGAAAAACCAGCAGCGGTTTCTATAATTTTTATAAAATACTGAATTATAGTTCATACTACTAAAGAACTATAATTGCACTTTGATCCATAATCTCAAAATCATATAGCATTGAGCTCATGTTATTAAATACTTACCATTTTTCCTCACGTTAAGATTCTCGATACCCGCCAATAAAAATTAATTACTGACAATTTAATTTAATCGGCATCTTGATATTCCTTAAGCTCTTCCATTTAACTTATTTGACCGTTGTATAATTAAATCCACCTGTAGGGTTTGGTCCAGTCAAAACTTATAGGCTTCATTACGGAGATATCGTCAATTCTAATCTTTCGGGACGTGAATTCCGTCAATAATTAATATTCTCCATATAAATAATACCACTATCCAACTCACTGGGAATATAAACCCATATAAAATCGTACCATCTAATGAATCAAAATAACGAATATTAAATATATACAAATTAATAATTATTTTAGGATTAAGAGGATAAATACTATTTATAATAACCTTAGAGTGTGAATTAATTTATATAGTCAGTATAAAATTAATTATCCCAAATGTCCCGTTCAATACACACAAAGTGTACTGGAACAGAGAGTCAGAATAATAGACGACGTTATTATCTGTTCCCTGTAACCAAGACATGCCTACTAAAATTCTGTGCTACAGTCGTATTGATGGTATGTCCATTTTTATATAAATTGTGAACATAAAATTTATATTCTAAAAGAACCTAAAATCTGATCTTCTGTGTGTAAATCGTACTCTACACACCAAATTAAATAGTATACAAAATATTGGGCATCCATGCATAAAAAAGAAATGATATGCATATATTACTCATAAATATTCTTAAAAAATAGAAAATTAATTTTATTAAAATAAAATTAAATACTAAAAACATGATTTTTAGTATACCAACCATAACAATCTCCCACTTATACTCAAAATCATGCTGCTATACATCTGACTCCCACGCCATCTACATAATTATCAAAAGTCTTAGTTAGTAACCTCTTTGTAAAGGATTTACAAGGTTATCTCCTGATGCAAGTTCTATATCTGACTAAAAATTTGAGTTTGTATACCCCAAAGGTACTAGACTATTTGCCTGGTAAACCAACATATAATTCTTAATCATTTTTAGGAACTTGATTATATTTTTTATTATAATTCAATACTCCTACCCTAGATTAGACTGATATCTGCTAACCATACCAACAACAAAGCAAATGTTGAGTCTAGTGTAAACCATAGCATACATGAGGTTTCCTACTACCGAAGCATAAGGAACCGCCTTCAACTTCTCTATCTCATCAGGTGTCTTAAGACACTGATCCTTAGATAGAGTGATACCATGTCTGAAAGAGAGAAACTCTTTTTTGGAATCCTGTATGCTAAAACGAGCAAGAATATCATCGATATATTTTGCTTTTGGTAATCCCATCATCCTTTATTTTCGATCTCGCACAAGTTTAATATCAAGGATGTGACTGGTTTCTTTCAAGTTTTTCATATCGAACTGTCCAAATAACCATACTTTAACCGTAGATAATGGCCCCACATCATTTTTGATGAGCAAGATATCATCTACATAAAGTACTAGAAAGATCGCCACGCTTCCTTCATACTTCTTGTACACACAAGACTCATATGGACTTTGATTAAAACCATAAGACGTAATGGCTTGATCAAACCGAATGTTCTAAGACCTCGATACATGCTTAAGTCCATAAATAGATATCGTAAACTTACACAACATGTGTTATTGCCCTTTTGCAATGAATCTATCTGGTTGTATCATATGGATACACTCGTCAAGACTTCTGTTAAGGAAAGTTGTCTTAACGTCAATTTACCAGATTTTGTAATCGAAATGAGTGACAATAGATAAGAGAATCCGGATAAACTTAAGGATGGCTACCGGCAAAAAAGTTTTCTCATAATCGATCCCTTCTTTCTGAGTAAACTCTTTAGCAACAAGCCTAGTTTTGAAGGTTTCAACCTTCCCGTCTGCTCCTCTCTTCCTCTTGTAGATTCACTTGCAACTAATGGATTTTATCTATTCGGGTGGTTCTACAAGTTTTCAAACCTCATTAGAATACATAGATCCTATCTTTGAATTTATAGTCCATTGCCAAATATCTGCATCTTTGTATTGAAGTGCTTCATTGTAGTTACAGGACTCGGTATCTAGTTATGCTGGGATTCTGTCAAAAGACTCTCCCAAGAACATATACTGGTCAAGTTGATGAACAGCCCTTCCAGTATGACAAGGAACTATATGTGTCTGTGTGCTAGCAGTAACGCGCTGTGCAAAATCAGAACCCTGTGCATCAGCACCCTGTTCTTGATTTACACCTATCCCGATAATCCCCCCACTACGATGAGGTAATGAGATTTCAGTGACTTGTTCTTCCGTTCTACTAGTATTTTCTTTCAGTTCTTCCAGAATAACTTTATTTTTTAGCTTGTGATCTAAATATAATTCTCTTCCAAGAATCGGGCATTGGTGCTAACAATGACCTTATGATCTTTAGAATTATAAAACAGACCACCCTTCGTTCCGTTGGGATACCTTATAAAGAAACAGACTTCTGTCTTCGATTTCAACTTACCTGCATTTTCTTTCAGTATATGTGCTAGACACCCCCAAATCCAAATGAGTTTCAGACGAGGCTTACGCTCTGTCCACAATTCAGTGAGAATAGAAGGTACAAACTTAGAAGGTATCAAGTTCATAATGTAAGACGCTATCTCTAAAGCGAGTTTTCAAAATAAATCGGGTAAACCTAAATAACTCATCATAGACCTTACCATTTCCATAAGAGTCCTATTCATTTTTTCTACTACACCATTCTACTACGGAGTGCCAAGTGCAATTAACTGGGATATAATCTCCTCTGATGACAAGTAGTCCTTAAACTCTCCAACCATGGTCAGATCGTAGTGATTTAATACTTTTATCCAGACATTTTTCCACCTCTATTTTGAATTTTTTAAATTTTTCAAAGTATTCAGACTTACAGTGCATGAGATAAATGTATCCATACTTTGAGTAGTCATTAATAAAACTGATGAAGTACTCAAAGCCGCCTCTAGCCCAAATTGTCATAGGACCACACACATAAGAATGAACTAGCTCAACGGTTCTTTAGCTCTATGGTCTTTGGCCAAAAAGAGCTTTTTGGTCATTTTACCTTCTAAGCAAGATTCACAGATTGAAAGTACCTCCACTTCTAATAAACTCAAAAGTCCATCTGCTACCAGTATGTTTATTCTTTTTAGATTAATATGACCCAAGCGTAAGTGCCAAAGAAACGCTTGGTTCATTAAAGAAGGAAACTTTTTCTTATATGATAAATTAGATGTATTTTTCATTTTAGTCAGTTATAGTGTAGGAGAGATTGGAGTAATAATATAAAGATCATCCACCAATGTACCAAAATAGATAACTCCTTTATTATCCTTAATAACCACAGAGTTATTAAAATAAATCAAATATCTGTCTTTAACCAATCTAGAAACAGAAACTAAGTTCCTTCTAATAGCAGGTACATAAAGATAATCTATCAATATTAAAGTCCATCTGCAACTGCTGTTACCTTTGTATTATTGCTCATATGTAGGTAAATCTCCCCATCACTAAGTTGTAGAATTTTCTGGAACCTCTGTAATGAATTACAGACATGATTAGTAGCTCCCGTATCTACACACTAGGTATCGATAGATAACACCGCTAAACATGTTTCCACAATCAGTAAACATAAATTACCTTATTTGTTCTGCTTTCTAAGAAATACTAGATATAGCTTTTTCTATAATCGGGTCTAGTTGCAATGAAAACATCCTTCTTTCGACTTTTTCACACCAGTCCGTGGCCCACTAACTATCCTGAAAATCGTGTCTCCCTATTTCTAAACCTTTTTCTTCTTTATACCTTTCGGCCTAGAGGAAGAACTTTTTTCAGAAACAAACACATTTTCTAGTATTGAAAGAATATCATTTGTAGTTAAAATTATATTCAAGTTACATTTTCAGTTAACAAAATTCAGTCCCGTTAGTTTGTTTTCTTCGAGTATTAAAACGAGTGGGTTGAAAACCATTTTAATCTTGAGAATCACATAATTAAAAAAATTGTTAATTATAATGAGAAAAATTTTAAATTTATTTTATTTTGATTTCCTCTACTATTTTAATATTAATTCGCCAGCAGTCTAGTAACCTGAGATTAGCATACCTTGATGGGAGGACGTCTACTATCTTTTATAAGACCAGAACAATTCCTTTTAATTTTACTATTTAGGCAACTGACCTTGCAAGTAAAATTAAATAATTGACATAGTTTCGGTCCAGTATATAATAGCAGTGACTCAGATGGAGAGAATACTATTATATATAGATAAGTGTTAACTATCATCTAATAAAAAATTAATCGCTTCGCAATGAACCCTTCAGATGGATAAGTGATTTACACTAACAATTATCTAGAATTATAATCCTAAATAAGGTTTGTACTAGCGATACAGCAATTAATCTGTCCATTGGGGAGAAAAACGTTACTGCCGACACGTAGAATTTAATTGCATCGCTTACAAACTGGTGATGGAGACTACGGGATTTATCTGTGAATAAATTCCCTCTCCCACTTAGATTATTTAAAAAAATTTGAGGGTTATAAAAATCTGTTTAATTAAAATAAATTTATTAATTTCGAAAGTCACACGATCTGAAATAATCAAATATTTTTCCGTGTACACGATTCTAAATATTCTGGTTTATCAAACCATTTTTTCGTGTTTCAATGCGTAACAAATAAAATTTAATAAATGCACAATTTTTTCGTTAGCTTTTCAACTAAGGTAGTGATTAAAGGTATTTATTTATTTTATTTTTTATTTCACATTTTTTTAAAAATAATAATTTATTTTGATTAAATATTTTCCTATTTAATTAGTTCAAAATCTAGAATTAATTCTCACATTTTTTCAAGATATTCAATTTAAAAAAATCATCTTAAACGTGATATTTTGTAAACAATAAAATATCTAAAAAAAATTTATTTAATTAAAATTAATTAATTAAAAAATTTTATTTTATTTTCTATTACAAAGTATTTTAATTAAAATTAAAATTTTGAATTAATTAAATTAATAGGATAAATAAAATAGATATGCAATGATATACGCAGTTCATATATATATAAATATGATATGCATGTATCCCGATTTTATGATCTAAGTGAAACAATGAGGTGTTTTAGTCTTTCTAAAAGAATCAGTTGTTTCAATCCATGTTCACCTCTGATTCAGTGTCTTGATTGTATCAGATTTCCTTGATACTATCTGATATATCATATCAGTCTTGTATATATCAGAAAATCAACACAAAGCAACCCCGGAAGAGAGAAACCATCAGACCACCACCAGCCACCACCGACGCCACCTTGCCGCCGCCTTCAGCGGCTCTTGCCGCTTCATCTGAGGTATGTTCTTAACGAGTTTTATATCGTTGAAAAGCTCTCGAAATATGAGATTTTTTTGTCAAAATATGTACTGGAAAACTGCTCAAAAAATGGCTTGAACCTCAAAAAACGCTGCTGCCCACCGCAATACTGCGCAGCCAACTTTCTGAGGATTTTTCGATCTCTTCCTAAACTCGATTTTTAACGTACTTTATATCAAAATAAAGCTCTCAAAAAGTACTATTTTTATATGAAACATTGCCTATAGCCCAAAAAATTTCCAAAAACACTGCCTAAAGCTGCCGCCGCCTTTAACTACCAACTTTCTGAGGCTGTTCTGACCTCATCCGAACTCCGTTTTCGATGTATTTTATATCGTTGAAAAGATCTTGAAAAGTAGAATTTTTTTATCAAAAAAATTGCTTAAAAATAGCTCAGAAAACTATCAGAAAACTTCTTAGAAGCTGCTGCTGTAGCACTGTTGCCGCAAAAAAATGCTGCTATTTTTTTCCTTTTTAATGCACTATTGACCCAATTTTTCTTTTCTGGTTTTGACTGTATTTTGAGGTATATTTTACTATTATTTTATATTTAAATTATTTTTCAAAAGGTAGTCCAAAAAATGGCCCAAAAAATCATAAAATTGCCGTCGAACCGTCGGCGGCAAAGCCGCCGGAACCAGGCTATTTTAGTGATTTTTTCTTGCTACTTTTGACTTATTTTTTATATTATTTTTTTATATATAAATATTACAAAAAAATTCACCGAAAAAATGGTTTAAAACCATTAAAATCTTACCGCGATATGTGGCCCGTTAAAAATCGAACCACCGCTGGTGCTGCCTATGTTCTTCGTATTCTTGGACATGTCCAACATGTTCTTAAATAATCGAAATAGATATTTAAAAATATAAAGCTAGCTATTACATCGATCCTATATCCTAAAGACTCACATTTAATCTATCACGGTCAACCCCTTGATTAAAAAAAATAATCATCATTCACATCATTCAATCAAACATAAAAAAATAAATGATGATCATAAAATCGGGATCAGAACACCGGCAAAATAAAGTTAGTAACAGTTCTAAAACTACCCGGCCTCGATAACCAAAAACAAAAAATAAAATGGTTCTAATACCAATTGTTGGAGGTAAGACTGCTAAGATCTTTAATTTTACAAACGATTAACGAAAAAAAATTAATTGAACGAGCAATCGCCAAAACAGGCTCTAGATAAAATTTTTGATGACGAACGATCAAAATAAAATCTGTGCACCCGAAGTTAGTTTAGATAAATACATTTTTACCGGTTGAATCTTCAACTATGATTTGAATATGAGTTGAAGCTCATGTCTGATCTTTTACTGTATTCGTTTATGCGATTTCTAGATATAGTGTGGGTTATAATCTTCCGAGAACTCATACCGGCAGAACTAAGATAGCTTTAGTCTTAAAAGACAAGTTATAAAACTGGTTCAGCTTAACCGCATATATATAGGGCTACAGGAGGGATCTGAAGAGTAATTATGAGTAAAACTTCTAGTGGAACACAAACATGTATCAACGGTTTCTATAATTAAGCAAACCTCATAGCGGTATCTGCAATTATAGAAAATCAGTAGCGATTTCTGCAATTTTCATAAAATACTGAATTACAGTTCACACCACTAAAGAACTATAATTGCACTCTGACTCAT
>JAOTRH010000325.1:0-24430 GCA_034768845.1 Heliamphora exappendiculata
ATGATCAAAATAAAACTCTAAAATGTTTCAATTTTTTGCCCGTAGATAAATTTTCAGTCTTTCAATCTTTTATAGAAAGCTACTTATCGACATCCGAATCCTACCTGAATTCTTTGACAATCAGTGCTATGAACTAGGGCTCTATTTGTTCTTCTATGTTCTACTCTACGACGTCATCCTGTATTTAATAACTTGGTATTTGAATCACTAGAGCAACATAAAACGAAGCCATGAGTTCGAAGAACTCAGTAAACCTATCACAAGTAAAGCATGTATCGATAACTAATCACATCAATAAGTAGCAACAAATAAATAATAGATATATCAAAATGTATTGTGATTTAATTAATTACTAATAACTCCAATTAGGATTATCCTGGATCACTCCCCAAATACATCCTCATCATCATCATCAACATCAAATCTAATATACAAGAAGTTTCTATAGTTCCAGCCAGATGATATCCTAGAATAATAATAAGACTCAGCCTACGATTTGTTTCTGCCAGATAATCATCCCAGAATTACAACTGAGAACGCCTCTGTGTCTGCCTGATAAGTTACCCTAAAATATACACCGGCCCAGCCTACGACGGGGGTCTGCCATGTAACTTATCAAAAATCTAAATTCCGTTGGATATTATCAAAGTTCGAAAATTGACCCAGCCTACGGCGGTGCACTTTGATAATATCCATTACCACAACAACCCACGACAAACAACTGACCCCTCGTAATTAACCTCGTTATGATTATTAGCATGCGAAGTTTATTTATGCAATCATTCCGATGAACACATTCTCAATAGTTAAAATCATGCTAAATTTGATAATCAACATGCGATACGAATCATACTTTAATGAAAAATGATAACTTAACATGCGATTATGAGATATCTAAATATACATAAATCGATAAACAATAATCTTATAATCAAACAAAATGTGTCAAGTATTAATTTGAATTCGAGTTTCGTATTTACATAACTTCCTTTTTAAAAAAAAAATATTTAACTTTTTCTACGAAACCCGATTAAAGTTTGACTAATTGATTAATTATTTTTAATAAAATGAGTCTGCTTAAATTCAGAATATTTATCATAAATATAAAAAAAATCTAGCAACTATATGATTATAAGATTCATTGAAATAATTAAATATTGAATGGCGCACAACTAGCGATTTGATTTTTTTTTCTTCGATTTTTGATTAATTGCTTATATTAAAAATAATCCCTTAATATCAGAATATTCATTATACATATTAATATACAGTAACTAATTGAAACTTAAATCAAAGAAAATAATAAATACCGATGCGTTGCCAAACTAGTGATTTCGGTTACCTTTTTCGCTTTTCTACGACGGCACAACGATAACGGCTTCAGTTTGAGATGAATAGTTTAGACTTTTTCTTAATCTACAAATCTAAAGGTTTATTCTTCTCTCTTTTTGTTAAAAAAAAACGAAGAACGGTTGGAGAACGAGAAGAAAACGGAACGCTAGAATAATCGAATATTATTCGTAACAATCAACAAAAATAAATGTACGTTTAGATCTTACCGATTGAAAAACGAAACCGTTGATTATCAAAATCACGATGCCAGGAGTTAGCCTCCATAAAATCACGATGATCCAACTTCGTTTTGCTCTTGATCTGTGCAAAAACGCAGGCTGATTTTTCTCACCAAAACTCCTTCCAGCGGCACAAACTGTGGTGATTTTTTTTCTAATTCTTAGTACTGCGGTTGATTTATATTGCACAAAGGGTATACATGTGTGTATATATATATATATAGATAGATAGATAGATATAGGCAAAAATTATATATATATAAATATAATTATTTTATTTATTTGTTTCCTAATTATTTTGCCTTCCAAAAAAAATTATAACTTTCTAAAAGATATTTATTTCCTAAAGAGATTTTACCTTCTAAAAAAATTACTATGCTATTAAATTATTTATTGTTATAAATTATATATCTTATTTATTATTTTATTTATTAAGCAATATTTGATTTATTTAAAAAAAATTCTCGAAAGCTCGAGTCGTTACAATCTACCCCATTCAAAAGAATTTTGTGTTCAAAATTTACACGGCAGAAAGGTGCGGGTAGGTCACACACATGGTATCTTCACGTTCCAATGTTGATTCTTTAACTCCTCGATGTTGCCATAGAACGCGTACTGATGGAATCGTCCTACCTCGTAGAACTTTCTCTCGACGGTCGAGGATTCTCACTGCCCTTACCTCGAATGTTGCATCTTGGTCCAAACTAATCTCCTCCTAGCTCAAAACGTGGGTAGGATCGAGCTCATACTTCGTAGCATTGATACATGAAAGACATTGTGAACACTTGCTAACTGCGGGGGTAGGGCTAAACGATAAGCCACGGCTTCAACTTTCTGGAGAATCTCGAACGGTCCAATGAAACGGGGAGATAACTTCCCTTTCTTCCCAAACCAAATAATACCGTGGCGCGGTTGAATCCTTAGAAAAACATGATCTCCAACTTCAAGCTCTAACGGTCGGTGCCTCCGATCAACATAACTCTTTTGCTTGCTTTGATCTGTTAGAAGGCATTGACGAATCAGCTTAACCTTCTCTGTCGTTTTCATCATAAGCTCTGGTCCTAGCAAACTTGTCTCTCCTGCCTCGGTCCAGCAGATAGGTGACCGACAAGGTTACCCGTATAAGGCCTCGTACGGTGTCATACCAATACTAGCCTGATAACTGTTGTTGTACGTAAACTCCACCAGCGGTAAATGCTTCTCCCAACTTTCGTGAAAGTCCATAACACAGGCTCTAAGCATATCTTCTAGTGTCTAAATAGTCCTCTCTTACTGTCCGTCTGACTGTGGGTGAAAAGCAGTACTAAAACAGAGTTTTGTCCCTAAAGTTGTTTGTAGACCCTGCCAAAACTTGGATGTAAAGTGCGGATCACGGTTAGATACACTGGAAACAGGTATACCGTGTAGCCTTACGATCTCACGGATATACTTTTGACTCAATGCCTCAAGTGTATCTGTCATCCTGATCGGTAGGAAATGCGCTGACTTTGTGAAGCGACCGACAATCACCCGAATTCCTGTATGCCCCTACAGAGATCCAGACAGTCCTGATATGAAATCTATTGTTACATGCTCCCATTTTCACTGAGGTATCTCTAAGGGTTATAGAGTCCCTCCTGGTTTTTAATGCTCTGTCTTGACTTTCTGGCATGTCAAACAATGGTTCACAAAAATTGCCACATCCCTCTTCATGCCACTTCACCAAAATTGTCGTTTCAAATCTTGGAACATCTTGGTCACGCTTGGGTGTACTGCGAACATTGACTTGTGAAATTCCTTTAATACTTGATCTCGAAGACCGTCAGTGTTAGGTTCAAAGATATTTTCTTGATATGTTAAGCCTCCATCGGCACGAAGCTCCCATCCCTGAACTGACTCCTAATTAGATAGTTGGTGTTTGATGAAAGCTACCTCCTGATCAAATCTCTGCGCTTCTAAAACTTACTGGATAAGACTCAGCGTTGCGACTGTCACACTGAAACAAATACCTTCACTTCCTTCTGGAGGTTGCAAATGATACTCACTGAGGGTCTCCAACGAATTCCACAGACAAGCCAATTTTACTCTTATTTTCTTGCTTAAGGCATCAGTGACCACATTCACCTTACTAGGATGATATGCGAAATAGAAATCATAATCTCCCAGATACTCCATCCAACTTCGTTGTCTCATGTTGAGCTTCTTTTGTGTAAACATATATTTGAGACTCTTATGATCAGTGAAGAGTTCAAACTTTTCTCCGTATAGATAGTGCCTCCACATCTTCAATGCAAAAACTACTGCTGCCAACTCCAGATCGTGAGTCGGATAATTCTGCTCATGCGGCTTTAGCTATCAAGATCCATACGCTACAACCTTACCAGTTTGCATCAAAACACAGCCAAAACCTTCTTTAGATGTGTCGCAAAACACTGTATAACTCACGTTTCTGTCGGGCACTATCAGAATGGGTGCACTGGTTTATCTCGTCCACAACTCTTGAAAAGATTTTTCACAAACATTGTTCCATTCAAACTTGATCCCTTTCTGCGTCAACCTCGTCATCGGTCGGGCCAATTTAGAGAAATCCTAAATAAATCTTCGATAATAGCCTGCTAGCCCCAGAAAATTACGAACTTCAAAAATTGACTTTGGTTGTTTCCAATCCATCACAGCTTCTACCTTTGCTGGGTCCACCGATACTCCTTTCTCGGATATAAGATGACCCAAGAATTGTGGGACCCTGACCTATTTTCTTCTTTCGGCGTTTTCGGATGCGCAAATGTGTTTTCGTTGCAGCATGTTTTACTGTTTTTGATGCATGATCGGGCTTAGATATGCATTCGGGGTAGGTTCCCAGGGCTGTGAACCGTTGTGGCGCAAATTTCAGAAATTAAAAAAAAGAAGATATTTTGGAGGCCTATAAATATCTAGAGTTATATATTTTCATAAAGATATTTTCTGAAACTTAACTCCTAAGTTTTTTATTTTTCTCTCTGCCTTCTCTCTAAGTTCTCGGGGGCCCGAGACTCGATTTTTGATGATCCAACAGCGAATCCTTGCTTTTGGCGTCGTGGGCTATGCAACCATCCAGTCAGATTTTAATTTTGGTGAAGCTCAAATTTTCACGTTGTTCGAGACGTCGAGTTTTGAACACACCGAGGTAGGATTTTAGACTCTACTGTTGTATAAGGGTTCTATGGGTAAACGTGAGTGTTTTTACCAGTTAGATCTTTGTAGATCTGATTTTTGTATCAAAGTTGGTTTTTGGGTTAAAATCGAATTTTTGTTGGTTCCGGTGGATGGAATCTGGTGCCGGGTGTTTCTGTGGTGGCCTTGGTGTTAGGTATAGGCGTGTGTGTGTTTGAGGATGTTAAAAAGGGAGTTTCGAGGCTTTGATTCAGGGTTTGGAGGTTGAACCCGAAGCTCGAAATCAGTTTTTGGGTGGGTTCAGTCGACTAAACTTATAGGTTCAGTCGACTGGATTGGTGTTCTTGAGGTTCAGTCGACTGGACCTCGAGGGTCAGTCGACTGGACAGTGCTTCTGGGTTTTTTGGCCGTTTCTAGTGGAATTTTCAGTCGACTGGGGGTTGGGTCCAGTTGACTGAATTCTGGGCTATTTTGTTGGTGGTTTTGGGTTGGTTCATTGGTTTCCGATTGGTGTCCTATGGTATTCAATTGATTAATTTATGGGAGTTACTTAATTTAAATACATGTGGATTTCTTTTCGGGTTTGGTTGGTTGTGTGGTGGTTTTGGGGGTCGTGTCGTGGTCTTGAGTGTGTGTTTGAGTGTTGCCCTCATGGGTGATGTGCATGGTAGATGCAATTTGTTGGTGCACGGTTAGGTGCGTGGGTTGATGTTGAGTTTGTGTTGATGTAGGTGAGCGTCGTGGGTCTGTGGTGATCGTCTTGGGAGTGTTTAGGCCAGTGGTGGTCGTGTGGGTTGTCCCCGAGGGTGGATGTCGGTTACGTGACGGGTAGCGTCGCGATGTATTGTTATACATGGTTATGTGCATATTTATAACTGTTTATTTATGTACAGAATACATAAATGGATTACGTGGTTGTGAAGTCAATTGTTATGTTTAACGTGATTTATGTTTTAAAACCTAGGGTTTAATAGGCATGTGACGTGATTTGTGGAGCGTCGTGTTGCTACATGGTTATATGCTTTAATTCCTGGTTTAAGTTTGCATATGTGTATAAAATAAATTAGATGAATATGTGATCCAATAAATATAAAATCATGGTTGTTGATGCATGTGTGCGTGTGCGGGTGAACGAGGTAGGCTGCGAAAGCCGGTGTATTTGGGGCTGCGGTCCTACGGTGAAAGTCCGTGAAGATATGTGTTGCATGGGTTGCGTGTGTGGTGTGCAATAGTTGACAGATTAAAACGAGATCCTGATGAGGCACGGGTGTGTGTGTGTGTGTGCGTGCGATATCTAAAGGCTGAAATGAGGTCTTAAAGAGGCACGTGTTCATGGATTGCATGTATTGTATTTTGGGACGGATAGACCAATTTTCTAAAAAATTGTATTATCGGCCTACGGGAGTCGTAATACTTGAATAGTTTTTAGGACTCTAATGAGTCGACAAATGATTTTTATCCTTGCTTTTCCATTGCATGTGAAAATAGTTTTCTAGCTCTGGTGAGTCGTGATCTAAAATGGTTTTCAAACTGTTTATAATAGCTTGAAAGAAAGTCAAAAACTGCACTTCGTTTATTGAGCATGTTTTGTTTATACTGTATGAATTGTTTAGAATCTGCTGAGCCTTGGCTCATGGTGTGAAATTTGCTTTTCTTCAGGTACCGGTTATGGAGGTTGATTTGCAGGTGCTGAAGAGGTAGAAGGACTGTAGTCTTTCTTTTTGCTGATTTTGTTACTATATGATGTAACTTATTTTTCGGGCGTTGGAGCCGTGTAATGTTGTCGTTTGGCATTTATATACGATGTATATATGGCTTTATTTGAGAGTGTATTCTCGGGTTGGCTTTTATCTTCTTGTTGTTGATGTTTCACGTGGCCCAGAATTTGGGACGTGGCAACTTGGTATCAGAGCTCTGGGTTCGAATACCTATGAGCCGTGGAAAGTGGTTGCATCACCGTGTGAGGTTGATTGCGTGTGCTTGACTGCATGTGTTTAGATGTTTTGATAACATGAACGTGATAGCATGCGGGTCGTATGTGGACAATGTGTACATGTGAGCATGGGGATGGAACTGTGGGATTGATTATTCCTTCCTTTGGGCGTTTGGATCAACAAACTTGGGAGCCAAGTTAGAAACGCGTTTAGCTGACGTGATTTCTAGCGGGGAATCTGAGTAGGTTATCCAGATTGACGAGTCATTCTTGTTGGTTCTCTTCGGTATATGTGGAGTTGTTTAGCATGAACTTATGTGGCTGTGTGATAGCATGCTAAGTGTTTAGCATTTATGTTCATGCCATGTGATGCCTCTTATATGTTGTTTTGTTTTCATATAGACGCGATGCCGGCGAGGAGAGGGCGAGGCTGTGGTCGTGGCCGTGGCTGTGCTGGCCAAGGGGATATTCCTATCCCTGACGTTGGGGAAGCGCATGCTCCCCAGGGAACGATAGACGCGACGGAGCTGTTGCTTGTGCTGGTTGGTTCTATCCAGCAGCTGGTTGCTAGGGGTGAGCCTGTTAGGGAGAGGGTGCCTGAGGCGAGGGCTACAGTTGCGATGCGGGAGTTCAAGTGCATGGATCCGCCTACCTTTGTAGGAGATCCTAATCCTCTTCTGGCGACAGATTGGTTGGAGTTGACAACTCGGATCCTAGACACATTGCAGATTGTGGAGGATGAGTTGTGAGTTTTTTTTGCTACCTTTCAGCTGAGAGGTGATGCTCATTAGTGGTGGAGGTATGCCAGGACTACAGTGGAGGGCACATGGGCAGCTTTTACACGAGTCTTTCTAGAGAGATATTTCCCAACTTTGAGGAGGAACTTATGCAGGGAGGAGTTCTATTCTCTTACCCAGGGGGCCATGGACATCATGCAGTACAAGGCCAGGTTTACGAGCTTGTCTCGATTTGCACCGGAGGTGGAGTGCATAGATGAGTTGCTTTCAATGAAGTTTGAGCGGAGCTTGAGGCCGGCGATCAAGGAGCGAGTGGCTGCGATGGGATATCGTGTGTTTAGTTAGCTGGTGGAGGAGGCAGCGAGGGTTGAGAATGCTTTGGCTGAGACTCGAAGTTTCGAGGGAGGCCAAGACATCACAGGGTGGTACGGAGGCACAGACAGCTGGGTGTTCTAGCAAGAGGCAGAGGTCCTCTGGTCTCAGTTTCTATCCATCTGGATCACTGCAGTTTTTAGTACCATCACCATCCGTGGCTTCGTTTGGGAGGCTGGAGCAGTGAGAGTTGACTTGTTATCGATGCAAACAGCCAGGGCATCGTGCGGCGGATTGTTTACAACCGAGACCATCCTAGAGTTTGGTTCTAGTGCAGCCGCAGGGGAAGGACCCATTAGTTTGCTATGTGTGTGGATAATGTGGACATATTCATTGGAGTTGTCCCCAGTGAGGCAGTGCACCGAGTAAGGAAGACACACCAGTGGGTTTGTATGAGCAGGGTCGACAGCAGCCCTTCGCAGTACAGACTTCCCAGATGGCAGGTGGGAGTACATCAGTTCAGTCAGTGCGGCAGCAGACAGCGCCGAGTACTGGTGGACAGGACTGGATGGGGTTGTCCTGAGTGAATTCTCTTGCAGCTCGCGGTTCATCTAGGGCACCGATCGTGCCTGAGGATGCTGATATGCCTTCAGCGAGCAGAGTTACTTTTTGAGTAGGCAAGTTCTGAGTCAGATTCATCATTACCTCTGTTGGGGTTGGTTATGGATCCGTGGATGGTATGCTATGTTGAGGCAGAGGTTGGTGATGATGTGAGATTGGGATGGGTCGTAGATCCCGTGTCTTTGAGATAGTTAGCTATTGTCTAGGATGCCTGATCTTGTTTGACTATATCCTAGGAATGGTTTGGCTGACCATCTCGTATGCCATGTCAGTTGCGATCGACAGTTTGTTGTTTTGGCTTTGAGTTGAATTTTGGGGGCGAAATTCCTTTAAGGGGGTAGAGTTGTGAGACCCTGAGCTGTTTTTTTTGGCGTTTTTGAACGCGCGTTACGTGTTTTTGTTTAAGCATGTTTTTACTGCTTTTGATGCATGATCGGGCTTAGATATGTATGCAGGGTAGGTTCCCGGGTCTATGGGCTGTTGTGGCACAATTCTAAAAAATTAAAAAAAAGATATTTTGGAGGTCTATAAATATCTAGAGTTAGATATTTTCATAAAGATATTTTCTAAAACTTAACTCCTAAGTTTTTTATTTTTCTCTCTGTCTTCTCTCTAAGTTCTTGGGGGCCCAGGACTCGATTTTTAATGATCCAACAGCGGATCCTTGCTTTTGGCGTCGTGGGCTACGCAGCCATCCAGTAAGATTTCAATTCTGGCGAAGCTCAGTTTTACACGTGGTTCGAGGCATCGAGTTTTGAACTCACCGAGGTAGAATTCTAGACCTTACTGTTGTATAAGGGTTCTATGGGTAAACATGGGTGCTTTTACCGGTTAGATCTTTGTAGATATGATTTTTGTATCAAAGTTGGCTTTTGGGTTAAAATCAGGTTTTTGTTGGTTCCAGTGGATAGAATCGGGTGCCGAGTGTTTCTGTTGCGGCCTTAGTGTTAGGCATAGGCGTGTGTATGTTTAAGGATGTTAAAAATGGAGTTTTGAGGCTTCGATTCAGGGTTTGGAGGTTGAACCCGAAGCTTGAAATCAGTTTCTGGGTGGGTTCAGTCGACTGAACTTATAGGTTCAGTCGACTGGATTGGTGTTCTTGAGGTTCAGTCGACTGGACCTTTAGGGTCAGTCGACTGGACAGTGCTTCTGGGTTTTTTGGCCATTTCCAGTGGATTTTTCAGTCGACTAGGGTTGAGAGTGTATGTATGGATTTATATACGATGCATGTATGGCTTTTTTTGAGAGTGTATTCTCGGGTTGAGTTTTATCTGGTTGTTGTTGATGTTTCACGTGGGCTGGAGTTTGAGTCGTGACAAGAATTTTACTTCTCGTTGCCAAAACTCACATTTGCTAGCTTTACCGTACAACGGTGCATCTTGTAAAACTTGGAGGGTAGTTCTCAAGTGTTGCTTATGATCTTCTTCAATGCCGGAGTATACTAAAATGTCATCGATTAATACTACCACGAACTGATCCAAGAACTGCTGGAACAACTGGTTCATCAAGCCCATGAATATTGCGGGTGCATTGGTCAATCCAAATGGCATTACTACAAACTCGTATTGGCCATATCTGGTACGAAAAGCTATCTTCGGAATATCTTCCTCCTTAACTCTTAGCTGGTGATAACTGGATCGAAGGTTAATTTTTGAAAAGTACGACGCTTCTCGAAGTTGATAAAAAAGGTCGTCAATTGTTGGTAACAGATATATGTTCTTGATCGTCACTCGATTCAACTGTCGATAATCTATGCACAACCGCAATGATCCATCTTTCTTCTTCACAAAGAGTGCAGGCGTACCCCAAGGGGAGGTTCTCGGGCGAATAAACCCCTTCCTTTCTAACTCTTGCAATTGATCCTTCAATTCTCGTAACTCTGCTGGTGCCATTCTGTGCGGAGGGATTGAGATTGGCGTACTACCGGGTTGTAGCTCAATTGCCAACTCCACATCCCTCTTAGGGGATAACCCTGGCAATTCATTAGGAAAAATGTCGACAAACTCCTCAACAATTTGTGGAAGGTCCTTCATTAGTGAGTTATCACTAATCGTCAGACTGGTGATAGAACTAGCGAATCCATCGATTTTGTTTTCCTGTGTAACGAGAGACTCTTTTCTATCTCCTTCAATATTACAAAAGGTTCCATCTCCTGCGCATACACAGATTCTTTTATGATAGCAATCAATCACTACTCGGTGTGCTGACAACCAGTCCATACCAAGGATTATATCAAAACCTCTTAAGTCCATCACTCGTAGGTCACAAAGCAGACTAAACCCAGAGATTCTCAACACACAGGACTTACATACAGTCTTTATACACTGAAGGCTTCCTAACGGTGAAACAATCTTCAACGCTTGCTTCAAACTTTCTCGTTCTATGTCGAGAGTTTTCATGTAAGATGTAGAAATGAAAGAATGTGATGCACCAGTATCGAAAAGTACTTTTACCAAGGTACTAAAAAGAACAAACATACGTTGGATGACCTGATTGTTGTCGGTCTCATCATCTTAAAGAGAAAAGATTCTGCCACCCTAATTACCATTTTTGTTCCCCCCATTCTGAGCACCCTTCTAATTGCCATTATTGTTCCAGTTAGCCACTAAACCTGGGTTCTGAGTCATTTGCTGCTGTTGATTTTGTGGCTGCTGTTGTAGTTGCCAGTTCCCATGACCTTGATTCTATGGGCATTTAAACTTTCGATGACCTTCTTGACCACAAGTGAAGCATCGATAAACTCTGGGTTCATTCTGATTTGGTGGTTTGTACGGCTTAAAAGTGACTGCTCGGCCCCGATTGTTATTATGGACAAGGCCTCCATTTGACGATCCAACTCTGGCCTGGAACACTTTCTTCGTATCAAGAACCTCTTTCTCCATTAGCAGGGCGGTGTCAACAACCTCAACATAGCTAGGAAGGCGTGCGCTCATAACTCTGCCACAGATTAAGGGCTCCAAGCTCCACTCAAACTTTCTGGCCTTAGATGCTTCATCTGGAATAATGGTCCCAGCATAACGGCCTAACTCTTCGAACTTGGAAGCATATTATGCTACTGTCATCTGTGCCTGTTTCGGCTCCAGAAAACTTCACATCATCTCCTGTCTCTGTGCATTTGGAAAGTACTTCTGGAGGAATAACTCCTCAAACTGCTGCATGGTAGCCACATGGCGGGAATTTCTTACCGAATTCCACTAATGGCCAGCTTCCCCCTCTAACTGATAAGTAGCCAGGGATACTCGATCGGCTTCATCCCCGACAGCTATGGTCTCTAGCATCTTTTTCACCTAATTTTGTCAACTCTCCGCCTCTTAGGGATGGGTTCCTCCACTAAATGTTGAGGGTCGCTGCCGGCAAAAATCAAAAAATAAAGTCATCCTGTCAATTCGAACACGTTGTGCTTGAGCAGGTGCAGGATGTGGATTCCTTATTGCATCGACGAAGGTCCAGAGTAGAAAATTAAAGTTCCTGTCTCGTGGTACCGGTGGCGGTTCTCTCTGTTCTTCGAACACTGAAGGTTCCACATTTTCTCGTGGTTCCAAGTATCGGTGGGGTTTGCCTCTCCCTCGATTCATCTATATAAAAAAATAAATCAAGGCTTTTAAATAGTTATTATTAATTTTGTTTTTTATGTTTTAACCTTATTTAAATTGAATCTACGATCGCGTAGGTAAGGGCTGAATTTAGTGCTCTGATACCAGCTGTGACAACCCAAAAATTTGGATTTTTCTAGAGCGACAAATAAAATACTAGGCAATAGAAAGGCAAAATCTTCTTCTAATATTTCTCAAAAAAATAAAATTAATCCAAAAATTTTATTACGTCATTGTTCTTGCAGCGAAAAATAATAAAAAAAATTAAAAACAAAAAAAATGCTGATAATAAAGACTCTGGTGGCTAGGTTCACATGAACCAGGGCTCTATCTGTTCTTCTATGTTCTCCTCTACGACGTCATCCTACACTTCATAACTTGGTATTTGAATCACCAGGACAACATAAAGCGAAGCCATGAGTTCGAAGAACTCAGTAAACTCATCACAAGTAAAGCATGCATCGATCGTTAATCACATCAACATGTAGAAACAAATAAACAACAAATATATCAAAATGCATCGTGATTTAATTAATTACTAATAACTCCAACTAGGATTATCCTGGATCACTCCCCAAACACATCCTCTTCATCATCATCACCATCAAATCTAATACACGAGAAGTTTCTACGTTTCCATCCAGATGATATCATAGAATAATAACAAGACCTAATCTACGGTCTGTTTCTGCCAGATAATCATCCTAGAATTACAACCGAGAATGCCACTGTGTCTTCCTGATAAGTTACTCTAAAATATACACCGGCACAGCCTACGGCAGGTGTCTGTCAGGTAACTTATCAAAAACTTAAATTCCACATGATATTATCAAAATTCGAACAACGACCCAGCCTATGGCGGTGCACCTTGATAATATCCATCACCACAACAAACCATGACATACAACTGACCCCTCGTAATTAACCCCGTTATGATTATTAGCATGCGAAGTTTATTTATGTAACCCTCCCGATGAACACATTCCCAATAGTTAAAATCATTCTAAAATCGATAATCAACATACGATACGAATCATGCTTTAATGAAAAACGACAATTTAACATGCGATCATGAGATATCTAAACATGCATAAATCGATAAACAATAATCTTGTAATCAAACAAAATGTGTTAAGTGTCAATTTGAATCAGAGTTTCGTATTTACATAACTTCTCTTTTTAAAAAAAAAATTATTTAACTTTTTCTACGAAACCCGATTAAAGTTTGACTAATTGATTAATTATTTTTAATAAAATGAACCCTTTTAAATTTTGAATATGTATCATAAATATAAAAAATATCTAGCAACTATATAATTATAGGATTCATCGAAGTAATTAAATATTGAATGGTGCATAATTAGCGATTCGGTTATTTTTTTTCTTCGGTTTTCGATTAATTATTTATATTAAAAATAATCCCGTAATATCAGAATATTCATTATACATATTAATATACAGTAACTAATTGGAACTTAAATCAAAGAAAATAATAAATACCGATGCATTGCGAAACTAGTGATTTCAGTTACCTTTTTCGTTTTTCTATGATGGCACGACGATAACGGCTTCGGTTTGAGATGAAACATTTAGACTATTTCTTAATCTATAAATTCAGAGGCTTATTCTCCTCTCTCTTTAAAAAAAAAAAAAAATGAAGAACGGTTGGAGAATGAGAAGAAAACGGAACACCGGAATAATCGAATATTATTTGTAACGATCAACAAAAATAAATGCAGGTTTAAATCTTACCAATTGAAAAACGAAACCGTTGATTATCAAAAACACGATGCCAGGAGTTTACCTTTGAAAAATCATGACGATCCAACTTCGTTTTGCTCTTGATCTGTGCAAAAACGCAGGCTGATGTTTCTCACCCAAACTCCTTCCAGCTGCGCACAGACTGGTGATTTTTTTCTAATTCTTAATGCTGCGGTTGATTTATAGGGCACAAAGGGGGTATACATGTGTATATGTATATATAGATAGATAAAGATTCTATATATATACATATAATTATTTTATTTATTTGTTTCTTAATTATTTTGTCTTCCAAAAAAAAAATTATAACCTTCTAAAAGTTATTTATTTTCTAAAGAGATTTTACCTTCTAAAAAATGTATTATGCTATTAAATTATTTATTGTTATAAATTATATATCTTCTTTGTTATTATATTTATTAAGCAATATTTGATTTATTAAAAAGAATTTCTCGAAAGCTCGAGTTGTTACATTCGAGGCCATTTCGGCCTTATCCGAACTCTGTTTTCGTCCCATGTTTTTTGAAACGCAGCTAACAAAATATATTATATTTATGTACAAAGTTCTGAATCAAAAATAGCTCGAAAGCAGCCATCAAAAGCCCGAGAAATCGCTGTGCTGCACCATCCACCGCCACTGCTGTTGTGCTGCTTGTTTCAATTTGTTCAATGATTTTTTTGGTTCTTGTTTTTCACTGATTTTAGTACTAATATCCAACAATGTGATGCCTTAAAGAACTCCTCGAAAACTATAATGACTTGAGCTTTCGAAATTTTTTTCAATAATGTTTAACAAATAATAATAAATAAAAATTAATCATTTGATTGTGGAATATATAATTTATGGTTAATGGGTGATAGTTTATTATAATAATAAACCTAAGTAAGTTTGATTTTTAAGTCAAACTAAAAATTTAAGTTTAAATAATAAGATTATAATAAGTTTTATGCAAACGTTAAGTTTAAATTTAATAATATTAGCAATAATAAATAATTTAAGAGTAGAATAATTTTTTTAGAAGGTAATAATTTCTTTAGGTAATAAATATATTTTAGAAGGCTATAATAATTTTGTTTTTAGAAGGCAAAAAACATTAGGAAATAAATAAGTAAAATAATTATATTTAAATATATAAAATCTTTATATATATATATATATATATATATATATATATCCATTGGGGTTAGGGTGCCTATTTAAATATCACTGTGCCGCATCCGCTTAAGTTTAGAAAATCCCAACAGTGCGCCGCTGAAAGAGTTTGGGGAAGAAAAATCAGCCTGTGTTTTTGTGTGGATCAAAGGTTAAACGGAGTCGGATCGTCGTGATTTTTTAAAAGCATACTTTTGGTATCGTGTTCTTGTTAATAATGGTTTTGTTTTTCAACCGGTCAGGTTTAAACTTGCATTTATTTTGTTGATCATTACAAATTATATTCGATTATTCTAGCGTTCCATTTTCTTCGTGTTCTCCAATCGTTCTTCATTTTTTTTTGAAAGAGAGAGGAGAATAAGCTTTTGAATTTGTAGGATTAAGAAAGAGTCTAAACTATTGTCTCAAACTGAAGCCGTTATCGTCGTGTCGTTGTAGAAAATCAAAAAAAGTAACCGAAATCACTAGTTTCGCAACGTATCGGTATTTATTCTTTTCTTTTAATTTAAGTTCTAATTAGTTACTATATATTAATAAGTATGACGAATATTCTGATATTAAAGAATTATTTTTAATATAAACAATTAATCGAAAACTGAAAAAAATAATAATAACCGAATCACTAGTTTTGCGCCGTTCAATATTTAATTATTTCGCTAAATCCTATGATCATTTAGTTGCTGGATTTTTTTTTGAATATGTATAATAAATATTTTGAAATTAAGAGGGGGTCATTGCAAAAAAAGAAAAATTAATTAATTAGTCAAACTTTAATCGGGTTTTTGTAGAAAAAGTTAATTTATATATTTAAAAAAAGTGCTTTAAATCTTTTAAATAAATTAAATCAACAATCAAGTTTTGCATTTTTAAATTCTTTTTTTTTTCGAAAAGATCATGTTTTAAAAAAAAAGTTATGTAAATACGAAACTCGGATTCAGATTGACACTTAACTTATTTTGTTTGATTATAAGATTATTTATTTATCGATTTATGTATGTGTTGATATTTTATGTTGTTGATGATCAAATATTAAGTTTCCATTTTTTGAATTTTGCATGATTTTAACTATTGAAAATGTGTTCATCGGAAGGGTTGCATAAATAAATTTCGAATGCTAAAAATTATAATGGGGTTAATTATGAAGAGTTAGTTGTATGTCGTGGTTTGTTGTGCTGATGGATATTATCAAGGTACACCCGCCGTAGGTTGGGCCGGTGTTCGAACCTTGATAATATCTAGTGGAGTTTAGATTTTGATAAGTTACTGGCAGACACCCGTCATAGGTTGGGCCTGTGTATATTTTAGGGTAACTTATCAGGCAGACACAGATGCGTTCTCGATTGTAATTCTAGGATGATTATCTAACAGAAACAGACCACATGCTAGGTCTTATTATTATTCTAGGATATCATCTGACTGGAATCGTAGAAACTTCTCGTGTATTAGAGTTGATATTGAGGATGATGATGAGGGTGTGTTCGGGTTATATTCTAGGATAATCCTAGTTGGAGTTATTAGTAATTAATTAAATTCACGATGCATTTTGATATATTTGTTGTTTATTTGTTGCTACATATTGATGTGATTAGCGATCAATGCATGTTTTACTTGTGATGAGTTTACTGAGTTATTTGAACTCATGGTTTCGTTTTATGTTGCCCTGGTAATTCAAACACCAGATTATGAAGTGCAGGATAACATCGTAGAGTAGAACATACAAGAACAGATAGAGCTCTGATTCATTTGAACTTAGCCACCAGAGTCTTTATTATCAGCATTTTTTTGTTTTCAGTTTTTTTATTATTTTCTGCTGCAAAAACAACGATATAATAAAATTTTTGGTTTAATTTTAATTTTTTTGAGAAATATTAGAATAAGATTTTGTTTTTCTATTGTCTAGTATTTTATTTATCACTCTAGATGAATCAAAATTTTTGGGTCGTCACAAAAACAATCCCGAAAAGTCTTGAAACGGAATCCCGAAATAGCCCGGACAACCGGGTATTGCCGCCGCCCTTTTCGCCGCTTTTAAACTATTTTTGGTTTAGGTATTTTGCCATATTTGGAACTATTTTTCTAACATATTTTATTGCGATTTTGTGCCTAAAAATTTCTCAAAACATATCCGAAAAAAGTTGCAAAACCATGCCAAAAATAGGCCCCGAGCCGCTGACCAAAGCCGCCGCCCTGTGGCTGTTTTTGGCATTTGCCCCCATCACAATTTCAGACTATTTTGTTGCTTCTTTTATTGCAAAAAATCCACAAAAACTTACCAAAAAAACCTATTTCAAAATTGTGCAAAAACTATCGCGATCCGTGACTTGAACCACTCGAAACCACCGTCGGTGCCGCCAGTTATTCCGCTACTTGTTATTCATGTTCTTGGATATTTAAACATGTTTTTAAATATTCTAAATAATAATTAAAAATAAATAAAAACTTTTATATCGAAAATCTATGTTCTGAAAGCTCACATTAGAAGTAAGAAAGCTTAAACTATCACGATCAACCCTCGTAATTAAAAAATAAATTATAATCATTATTCAACCATTCAATCAAACATGAATAAAATAATGATCAGAAAACTGGAATTAGGACGCCTGCAAAATAAAGTTAGGACAGTGCTAAATCTACCCGGCCCCTTGATGAATCATAAACATAATCAAACGGCTCTGATAACAATTGTGGGAGGCAAACTGCTAAGATCATTGATTTATATACGATTTTTTGAAAAATAAAAACTGAACGGGCAATCGCCGAAAGAAGCTCCAGATAATTTTTTTTTGATGTTGAACAATCAAAATAAAACCCGTGCCATTACAGTTAATTTGAATGAATACTTTTTGGTCGATTCTCCAACTACGAACTTTGATTTTATCACCCTCCAAAATTCAAGGTCACGTGAAACACCCAACAAATCCCAGTTTGTAAAACGATTGGATTTTTACAGGCAAACAGCTATCCAAAATAATACAGCTTTTGAAATAAAAAGAGTACCCAAGGTTCACTCTCAGAACTACATGCAAATCTGTCCATACAGTTATAATATACAGCCTCAAGGCTTACAAAACGTGCCTTCAGAAACAAGCGACATATATATAAATACATGATTCTATAACAAAAAGGGAAAAACTATACAATAGTTTTCCTGCCACCACGGGCACAGCTAGATCAACTCCACATGATCATCAACACCTGAAAAAGATTTTACCAAATCTCACTACGTGAGCCAAAATCTAATAGAAATAGACTATGATGCAGTAGAGGAGGATATGCAATGACATAGCATAAAGTAAATGTTTTTACTACAAAAAAACCCCAAGTTTGTCAACGTGTACGCACGCATGCACACACCCATATATTACCATCACATCCAAGTGATTCTACCAACTCGTGGTTTCAAAACATAGGCACCGATGGCAAACGGGCATATAGACCCCGTCACGTTACTACCACCCGGCCATCACGAGGCTCGTGAAGCAACTGGACGCCCTATACTTTCGACACGACTTACGTCCTTTCCCGGTTCACTAGCCGGCGGGCAGAGAAACCCATTCGGCGCAGTTTTCTGATCTTTCACCAAGGAGCAACTCGTGCCCATGTTAACTCGATCCGTAGATCTCAACACTGTCTTTTTTTATTATCATACCAAAATCTAAATATACACGCGTGAGTCCAACCCAACAAGGTTCCTCTCACTAAACCCACAACACCATGAGTCCAACCCAAAAGGTTTCTCTCACCAAACCCATAACACTGCACATGTAATATACTAAGAAAAGCGTAAAATAAGCTTTTTACTCGCATAAACATGGTTTAAAACAAACAATATGATATGTAGCATTTTCAATCGGTAGAAAAGCATAAAATTGCACGTAGCACCCTTTAAAGACAACATAGTCTAGGACCCTGCCTCGATGAGTCGAAACTTGAAGCCTAAAAATTTGAAGCTAATCAGAACAAGAATCTGACCAGATGAACGCGAAGCTAACAGCGTGAATAACAAGGATCCATAAGATGATCATCAAAACCTAGGCCTGGGCACACCAAAAATATAGAGAGAAGGAAGAGAGTTTGGAAGAAAAAAGGGTTCTAAAACTGAAACAGGCGCTGTAATATATATAGGCTCGGCCAAACAGTGCGTTCAGTCGAATGAATGGGCCAATTCAATCGACTGAAGGAGTTCTGGATCTAAAAAACTCCTCTACCACCACACCTCAGTCGACTGGATGACTCAATCCAGTCGACTGGACTACTGGGAACTAGGTTTTTGTGCATCCAATAGATTTTTTTCAACTCTAGGACCAACCAAACAAACCCTAACGAAACCCGAAAAGCGTAACACATATCTACACATACTGTTCTATAATAATGAAACATAAACCATTCATCGAGAATATACATATAACGAAAAGAAATACGTCAAACTTGTATATCTTATAAAATAAAAAAGAATCGGGTCTCACAACTCTCCCCCCTTAAGGAATTTTGCCCTCGAAATTTACTACAGGTCACGAGGTAAATAACTACGAGTATCTAGCTCGAACCCCAAACTCAAGCTCCCACGTCGCTTCCTTAACCCCGTGATGAAGCCATAGGACCTTGACATAAGCAATTGTCCTTCCTCGTAACACTTACTCCTTCGTGTTTAGAATCTTCACTAGGCGCTCATCATATGTGACATACTCATCAACCCGCAGCTCGGCCTAATCTAGAATATGTGAAGGGTTAAGCTCATACCTCTGAAGCATGGAAATGTAAAATACGTTATAGACAGACGCCAATAGGGGTGGCAGAGCTAAACGGTATGCTACCTATCCAACCCTGTCAAGGATCTCAAATGGTCCAATGAAACGCGACGAAAGCTTTTCGCTACTGCCAAATCTCATTAAACCTCTACGTGGTGAGACCTTCAAGAATACATGATTCCCCACAGTAAACTCCAATGATCTCCTCCTCCGATCTGCATATCTCTTCTGGCGACTCTGATTTGTAATCAGATGCTGACGAATCACGGTAATCTTCTCTTCCCTCTCTTGTACCAACTCGGGTCCCAAAATGGTGGTCTCTCCCACATTTGTCCAACACATAGATGAACTGCACGGCCTACCATACAAAGCCTCATACTGTGCCATCCCAATACTGGACTGATAGCTATTGTTGTTTGCAAACTCTGCCAACGGTAGATGATCCTCGTAAGAACCCCAAAAATCAAGCACACAGGCTTTAAATATGTCCTCTAAATCTGTATGGTCCTCTCAGACTAACCATCTGTCTGCGGGTGAAAAGCTGTGCTGAAGGTCAAGATTGTTCACAGGGCCACTTGAAGACTTTGCCAAAAGCGCAATGTAAAACACGGGTCTCGATCAGAAACAATAGACATAGGTACTCCGTGTAGTCAGACTATCTCCAGGACATACGACCTACCCAATATGTCCACTGAATCTCTCACTCAAATGGGAACAAAATGTGCAAACTTCGTCAATCTATCAACCACAACCCAAACAGCATCGTGTCCCTTTTGCGATTAAGGAAGTTTTGATACAAAATCTATCGTGACATTCTCCCCCTTCCACTCAGATATCGGTAACAGCTGTAACAATCCTACCGGTCTTTGGTGTTCTCCCTTTACCTATTGGTATGTAAGGGACCGAGACACAAACCAGATCACGTCCTTTTTTATTTTTGTCCACCAAAACTGACGGCACAGATCGTGATACATCTTTCGTGCCTCCTGGATGCACTATAAGACGTGAATAATGAAAATCATGTAGCACCTTAGCACGGCACGACTATGATACAAACAATCTCCCTATCAATCTCAAACTCTGATCTGAGCTCACAATCCATCCCGCTGTGTCCTTTCCATTGACAGTGCAGTCCCGTATCATCTGAGCCTCCTGAATTGTCTGCTGAGCCTCTAGCACGCGGGCAACCAATGCGGGCTATAAAACTACTGAATATAAGGTTGCACCTCTCCCTGTCTCTTCGAGACACAGATCAAACTCACCAACCTCTCCTAACATGTCTTATTCTCATAGAGCCACTGAAGCTAACGAACCATGAGATCTCCTACTAAGTGCGTCGGCCACAACATTGGCCTTCCCCGGGTGATACTACAAGTAGAAGTCATAGTCTTCCAATAACTCCATCCATCGTCGTTGGTGAAGATTTAAGTCTTTCTACAAAAGTAAGTCTTTTAAGCTCTTGTGATTGAAGAAAACCTCAAAGTGTTCACCATGTCGATAATACCACCATGTCTTCAAGGCAAAGACCATGGCTGTCAACTCTAGATCGTGTGTCAGATAGTTCTTCTCGTGGGTCTTCAACTGTCGAGATCCATAAGCCACAACCTTACCTCCCTGCATTAGAACGTAAACCAGATCATCATGTGACGCGTCGCAATACACTGTGTACCCTAAATCTCGCTCAGGAATAATTAGCACTGGTGCACTGGTCAATCTCCTCTTTAGCTCTTGGAAAGCCGACTCACAAGACTCACTCCACACAAACATGACTCCCTTTCTCGTAAGACGCATTATCGGTGCTGCAAGCCTAGAAAAGTCCTTCACGAACCACCGATAGTAACCTACCAGACCTAAAAAATTGCGAATCTCAAAAACATTCTTTGGTCGCTGCTAATCCATCACGGCATCAGTCTTCGACGAATCCACTTATACCCTATTTTTCGACACCATGTGTCCAAGAAATCTCACCTATGACATCCAAAACTCGCACTTTTCGAACTTCACATACAAGCGATGCTCTTTTAGAAGTTGTAGGATAATACGCAGATGCTCCTCATGCATCTCTCTCGTTGGTGAATAGATGAGAATATCATCCACGAACATAGCTACAAAACTGTCTAGATACAGGTGAAAAATACGGTTCATCAAACCCATAAACGTCGTAGGAGCATTAATCAAATCGAACGGTATAACCAGAAACTCATAGTGATCATAATGAGTCCGAAAGGCGGTCTTCTCTATATCCTCGTCCCTAATTCTTAGCTGATGATACCCTGATCTCAAGTCAATCTTCGAGAAGGAGCGCGACCCCTTTAACTGATCAAACAAGTCGTTAAACCTTAGCATACGATACTTATTCTTCACTGTTACCTGATTCAGCTTCTTGTAATCTATGCACAGTCTCAAAGACCAATCCTTCTTTTTTGCAAAAAGAGCTGGAGCTCCCCACAACGATGTACTCGGATGGACAAACCCTTTGTCAAGAAACTCCTGCAGCTGCACCTTGAGTTCTCGCAATGGGAACTTGGTCCAGGCGACCATTGGTGCTTTTTCCCATGTCCCTAGAACTGTGTACCTCCATCACTTTGCTAGCCTCTACTCTCCCTAGCTATGCGGCTCTCTGCTATCAAGTTCTCTACTCGAATAGCGGCTTCCACCATATCAATGTAAACACACAAACCCAGTGCTGCATTTCTATCCTTGATAGCTGGTTGAAGGCCCCTTTCAGATCTTCTGGTGCGCAACTCCTCCGTCGACACCATCTCAGAGGCAAACCGGGACAGATTCGCGAACTTGGCCTCATACTAGACCGCGATAAGATTCTCCTGAACATGGGAGAGGAACTCCTCTTGGTATGTATCCCTCTAAGATTTTGGGAAGTATTTCTCCAAAAAGACCCTTGTGAAAGCGGCCCACGTATCATCCTCTGTGGTTTTGGCAAACTTCTACTACTCCCTTACATCCTCCCAAAGTTGGAATGCTACCAACTTAACATGCAAAACATCATCCTCGATCTCCAGAGTATCCAAGATCGTCGTGGTTACTTCTAACCACTCGGTAGCAACTTTGGGGTTCGGCTCCCCAGAAAAGGTTAGAGGATCCAACCATCGGAAGTCCCTCATTGCCACAGATGCCCTTGGCTTAGGAGCCCTCACTCCATCCCTAGTCGTCTCAGCCATCACTCTCATAGTAGCGAGCATCTCCTGTACAATGTCAACACTGCCCACCTGTTCTTGCGGGGCATGAACGTCCTCTTCTTTCGAAACCTGGACATATGCTCGACCTCGGCCACAACCTCGGCCATGACCCCGTCCCTGTCCTCCTCGCGTGGATATAGTTCTATATGAAGGCAATATAACAGGACAAGCTTTCCTATAACTTGTTGTTACTAACATAAAAGCATAACATACATGAACATGCTAACTCATAGCCACTTAAGATTCTATAAACACGTCTCACATACCGAGGAGAACCAACAAGATAAATGCGTCAATTTGGATAACCTATTCAGATTCCTTGCTAGAAAACACACCGGCCAAACGTGTTTATAACTTGGCTTTCAAATTTGTTAATCCAAACACCCTAAGGCAAGACTAATTAATCTTGAGATCCCACCTCTATGCTCACATAAACACAACTTATCATGCTTAACAAGCTATCGACATGTCATAAAAGCACTTAAACACATGCAAGTAAGCATACACAGTCATCCTCAGTGGGTGATACACCCTCTTCCCATGGCTCTTAGGTATTCAAATTTAGAGTTCTGATACCAAGTTGTTACGCCTCAAAATCTAGGGTCACGTGAAACACCCAACAAACCACTAGTTTGTAAAACGACAGGATTTTTACTGACAAACAACCATCTAAAATAATACAGCTTTTGAAATAAAAAGAGTACCCAAGGTTCACTCTCAGAGCAACATGCATACCTGTCTATACAGTTATATTGTACAGCCTCAAGGCTTACAAAACGTGCCTTCAGAAAGAGGCGACATATATATAAATACATGCTTCTATAACAAAAAGGAAAAAACTATACAATAGTCTTCCTGCCACCACCGGCATAGCTAGATCAACTCCATATGATCATCAATACCTGAAAAAGGTTTTAATAAATCCCACTACGTGAGCCGAAACCTAATATAAACAGACTATGATGTAGTAAAGCAAGATATGCAATCACATAGCAAAAAGTAAAAGGTTTTACTATAGAAAACCCCAAGTTCGTCAATGTGTATGCACGCACGCACGCACACACATATATTACCATCACATCCAAGTGATTCTACCAACTGGTGGTTTCAAAACATAGGCACCGATGCTGAATGGGCATATAGACCCCGCCACGTTACTACCACCCAGCCATTATGAGGCCTGTGTAGTAACTAGACGCCCTATACTTTTGACACGACCTGCGTCCTTTTCCGGTTCACTAGCCGATGGGCAGAGAAACTTATTCTGCACAGTTTTTTGATATTTCACCGAGTAGCAACTCGTGCCCATATTAACTCAATTTGTAGATCTCAACACAGTCCTTTTTTATTACTACATCAAAATCTAAATACACACGTGTGAGTCTAACCCAACAAAGTTCCTCTCACCAAACCCACAACACCGTGAGTTCAACCCCAAAGGTTCCTTTCACCAAACCCATAACACCGCACCATATATAATATACCATGAAAAGCGTAAAACAAGCTTTTTACCCACATAAACATGGTTTAAAACATACAATATGATATGTAGCTGTTAGCCCAAGGGCTTCTTTAATTGATTTTGACGGTTTTTATATTTTATTTTCTATAAATAATTGTCTTTAATTGAATAATAATTCTTATTTCCAAATGAAAGTGTTAACCCAAGTTGAAC
>JAOTRH010000375.1:0-24426 GCA_034768845.1 Heliamphora exappendiculata
TTCGAATTTATAATTGTTCATCAATATATTTTATAATACAAAAATAAATAAAATTAATTTAACAAAAATAATAAGAGGTAGATGAGTTAATAACATAACACATATAAGGAAGTAAAGGTCTTAAGTTATACTTCTCTTAATATCTTCTAAATAACTTTTTAAAATAATCAAATATTAATCTTAGTGAGAGATGGAGAGATGGAGAGATGTACATGGATGTGCGAGTTTTTTTTCTCACCGATGATTTTTTGTCATTATGTAATTTTATATTCTAAAATAGATTTTTTTAAATTTAATTTTTAGTGACAAAAATTATTGTCACTAAAAAATTAATAATTATTTACTTAAATCGTAATAAAAGTGATATTTAGTGATAATTCTCTTTCGTCACTAATATTACACTTTTTTTTTTTTTTTAGGATATCAGTAAATTGCCTGTATACTTTTAGTTATAGACTAATACCCTGTGCCCGACTCATTTATTGTGGATGGTCTGGTGAAGCGCACAGCAGCAAGGCGAGGGGGCACTCTGTTTTTCTTGAAAAATTAGTAGATACTTTGGGAGTACTGATAGTACGTATTATTTTTTGTAAATAAATAATTATAATTTATATAATATAGATTAATATTTGTTTTTTAATCTTTTAATAAAAGTAAATTATTATATTATTAATGTAAAATTTATTATTATTATATTAAATAAAAATATTACGTAAATTTACTGCATAATAGTTAAAAAGCACGGAATAATTACTCATTTTTCTGTGTGGATGCTTTCTTTTTCACAAAAGCCGAAGACTTCTAATACAAAAGTTTACACGTCAGAATGCATTGGGCTCAAGGGGTGGAATCTAATGTTACACTCAGCAACATCGACAATATAGAATTCTTTTCAAGTTAATCAGAGTATGTGTAGTAAAAGAATTCAAGATGAAGATGTTTTTTAAGAGTTTTAGGCATTGCAAATTTATCGGTACAATTGAACTTTTAAATTCTAATGGTTACACATGATTAAGCATAAATCGAGATTGATCGAAAATAATAAAACTTAATCACAGGTAACCAAAAATAATTTGATTCAGTCGACGACTAGGTTAGGTTAAGTTAGGTTACTAGTATTAAACTCTTTTCAATAAGAGTCTCAATACTTGTGTATAATAAAAGTCACGTTGTCAAATAAAGTGATAATTCATCACGCTTGGGCAAAGTTGCTTATTAGCTTATACGTTAAAAAATAAATCACGTCATTTAGAAAATTAAATAAATAAATAAATTCGTTTGGGTAGTCAAATAAACAAATAAATTAACTTATAAACCAAATAAAAAAATAAACAAATAAATTCATTTAGATAGCCAAATAAACAAATAAACAAATAAGCAACTCTACCCAAACGAAGTAGCTTATTAGCAAATTGATTTATTTGCTAATAATCAAATAAGCAAATAAGCAAAGTTTTCAAACATGACCAATATTATATAATAAATAATAAAAGCGAAAACATTCTAACGAGCACTTTAAAAATTCTCTTTTAAAAAAATTCTCTTTTAGTTTTTTTTTTATTTTTTTCTGTTTCAAGTTCATTAAAGTATCTATTCTTTTATCTTTTTTACTATTTATTTTTATTGATCTTCTTTCTCGGTCACTTCATATTTGACCTATTTTTAATAGTAAGTTTAGTTTATTTTAATTAGTTATTATAATGTTATTTTAGTTTTCCTATTTTTAGTAGTATTTCTAATTTATTTTTATCTATTATGATATTATTTTTAGTAGTAATTTTAGATGATATATATAAAATGTGTGATATATTGTTAAGTTTTTTATTAAAATTACTCTTCTAAAATATTTGTCTATTAATTATCTGAATAACTGCTAACATGAATAAAAATGAATAAATTTAATAATTAAATTAACTTAATTTATTTGACCACTATATTTGAATAATTGTTAAAGAAATGATCAATCAAATCTAGACTGTTATTAAATGCTACACAAATACGAACATTGCTCCATTGTCTTCCATCGCCGCCACCAACTCAAGATCTCGCTGCCGTCGCTCTTTCACTGCCGCTCCTCTCTCCAAATCTAGTCTCCTCCATCGCCACCACTCCTTCCTTCATATCTGAATTTTTTCGCCACCGCCGTTGTTGCCCCTCCCTTCATATCTTAACTCATCCATCACCAGCGTCACGATTGCTTTGAAAAATTTATCACTTTAATTGATAAATTTATCACTCCACCATAACTGACGTCAAAATCCCACTACTCAGCGAGAATGACCTTCCCATCCATCGAGTTCATGTATTCTGTGATATGCTGATTGATGATCTATTTGAACTCGCCAGAATCTTTGAACTCTTGGATGAAGCTAATCTTTTCTCGGGCATTGATGAACTCTTGCTCTCGGCACTTGTGCTCTAAATCAGCAATGGTGGCTTGTTTGGCTTTAGTTCAGTAGCCATATCCTTCTTCAACTTAGTCAGCTTTCCTAGAGCATTTTGCAACCTTTCCAGATCAGCCTTCAAGACTTTGTTCTCGTGCTGATGGGGCTTCATCTATTCCTTCACCTGCTTCACCTATTGTCCCGCGGATAACAGCCTCATCTCAGCGGCCTTTCATGCATTGTGATACTCAGTCATCTTGACCACCGCATGGTGACCCAAGGCCATAACCTAAAAAAAACAAGGAAGAATGAATGGGATTGCATGAGAAAGAGAAGCATGTTGCTTATAATCATGTATATGAACTAAGCGGATAGCAAGGAAGATAAAATCGCATTCACCTTCACCATCTCCTGATGGAAACAATCTCCAACAACATAGGGCGACAGTGCCCGCATGGCTTCTTGATCAGAGGGAGGAATTAAGCCTTCAATCACCCTACACCCTGACTCCCCTTCCATGAATACTGATAGCCCAGTCGTGTCTTGGGCAGAGGGGAGGGATGAAAGGATCTTCTTCGGATCTGTACCTGAGCTCGATAGGCCACCTCATGAACTACAGCACAACCCTTTCTCCGAATGTTCAGCCTCACTGGGAGGGTTCCCAATTGGCTGATAAGCGATCTTCGCCACCTTCTTTGCCTTTTTCTTCTTTTGTTTCTCTACCTTTGTGTAGAGATTCTTGGGCGCTTGGCAAAAGGTGCCTCTAAGCTACCGGCTCCTTTAGCAGCCCTCTTCTCGTTCAACTTTTTCAACCTCCTCTGAACTTTCTTATCTACTTTGCCATCTTCCCTGAAAACCACACAGGTTGGCCAGCTAGCACTAAAGGGACATGCAGTTCAATAAAAAAAAAAGAAGAGAAACAAGAACAACAACATAGATCACCTGACATCTCAAACATTTTCATAACCTCCTTTAAGAGAAACAAATCTAAGGCATCAAAAGTAGGTTTAAGTCCAAGGTGATACTCACTAAGACTATCAAGGGTGACCAGGGTACCCCATACCCTGTCCTCATGTGCGTGAGCAAGATCCACCATCTTTTTTTTTTTCTTCAGGAACCTCTGGATTCCAAGCACGACCTTGACATAACCCCTACTAAAGTCAGTTATGGTTCAGCTAGAAATATGGGATAGGTAATAAGAATGAAAGCAAAAGTGCACTAACCATCTTTTGGAGGCTCTGCCCAAATTCGTTGGACCCTCAGAGTGGCATCATCCATAAACTCCCAGGACTGGAACTCCCAACCACTCCCAGAGACAAGGAAGAAACGGCTTTTTCAGTGTTTGTTTAAGGAAGGAAGACCAGTGATCAAACTCCGTTTGTCATAGGCCTGAAGGCTCACGTATCCGTAGAGATGCACTACTAGCTTGTAACACCAGAACAGCTCCTGGAGGGTCAGACGCTTCTCCCGACCACCAAGTACGTGCCAAAGGGCCATACTCCCAGTTAAGATCCTCCAAGCGTTGAGAACCAAGTGACCAGGGGCAATCCCTAAAAAATGAAAGAGCTTTCCAAAAGTAAAATCCTGCGTGGAAAGCTCCCGGAAAGAAATAAACTTCTCCCTCAAGATCTGAGCAAGCACGCTCGTCAGGCAAGGGTACTCTAAGACAGGTCGAGTCAGGAATTTGAAATTGAGCCCAAAGGCGTTCCAAGTCGTGGCTCTCAATGGTGGAGGTGATGCCAGCGGCGGTGAAAGGAACGTGGAAGCGTCCCACTCATACCTGTGGGTGTTGTAAGACAGCAACCCGTTGGACTTGCTCATTAGCTAATGCTTCCAAAGAAGCTGTCTCGTTACTAGAAGAAGGTCTGGAGGTGGAGGCTTTCTCACAACGGGAACGCCTCAAGGCCAAAGGTTCCTCAGAGCCCTCCATAAATGAGTCCTCGTTGACTAGACGGAATTGAGGGATGGAAATCGAATGATGAAAGGGAGCAGAGTTAAGTGGTTTTGGGTAAGGAATGCAAGCGGGTGGAAGGTCTCGAATCTCATAAAAAAGTGGGTCGAGAGATGAAGACTCAGAGGGTAGATTCCCACCCAGATTTAGGAGATTACCAAGAATGATTTCAAGAAAAGAGGACTCCACCTCCTCCGAAGAACTAGATAATACTATATGTCTCTTACCCCAGACATAAATGATTAAAGGTTAAGCGTATCAAAATACTAGCAACCCTAACAAATAGAACCCCTAGGAGTTCTCAATGGAAGGATTGTGAATGTGGAACCCAAAAATCGTCCTTATAGAAAATGAAGAGCGAAAGGAAGAAATATTTACCTAGGTATAGGAATGCGAGTGTGAAAGGCTCCGGTATGAACGGTGATCTCAAATCAATAGTAAGGCAGGAAAGATCCTTCGTTCTCTCGAAGTATAACAGAAGGGAGAATGATAGTTCCCCCATTTTCTTTTGAAGAATTCAAATCCTAAGAGATGGTTTGGATGATGGACAGAGGAGATTGATCCCACGTTTGGTTAATGTATGGCTGTGAAAGCTTTCTCAAAATTAGGGACTTAGTCCAAAGAGCATCGAACACGCGGCATATGGCGGTTGGAATACATCCAGGGGAAACAGCTAAGGGCGACCATCTACCTTATTAGGAAACTAAATAATTGATGGCTTGTAGTAAACGAGCCGCCGTTGTAATGCCAAGGGTCTAGGGGAGCATTTAGAGACGTTTGGTAACCACGCCTGGCTCCCAAGGATCCCAGCTCGTATTGGATTAGCTCCCAAGCCAGAATTATATTCTTACCCAGTTTTGCTGATTAGGGAACAGTGACCGAGAATAGGAGACTACTAATGGGAAGATATATAATCCGATCTAGGTAGGACTTGGCTCACTGGGGTGGGCCCATTAGAGAACACAACCGACGCATTTGCTGATCAGTCACTAACCTCATTCATTAGGGGGTCTCAAACTTAGCCGTAAGCATAAGTGCTGATCAGTGAATAGCTGATCATCTAGGTAGGTCACCCAATAGCGCGTGTGTTCAACACCGTGCGTGGAATATCTAAAGAATCCTAAAAAATTCGGCGTAACAACCTTCATGTGGTCTAATGGCCACGTGCCCTCACCAATATATAAGGAGGCCCCAGACATACAACGCGAATACTCTAATTCTCTCTCAGTATCACCTTCTAATGATTTTTATTTGCCTTGGGACTTATTCTACCAAAAACTTAATTTAACCGTCGGAGAGGTTGTGCCAAAATCCTCTCCGGTACTCCTTCTAACAATTGTTTGTCTATTTCAGGCCCTTGAAGTATTGAGAAGGTCCATTCGTAGATTGAACGCCATCATAAGTCATGATAAATTAACTACGGTAAATGTGTCATATTTTATGTTATTTGTATATATAAATCATCTTTTAAATATTTATTTATTCTTTTAAATTTTATCCTTATAAATTTTCATATTACTTTCACAAATTATATGCATCACACCAAGACCATTTGCATATATCAAATAAGAGAAAATTTCTTCGAAGTGAATATGAAATTTCCAAATTTTTAAACTATGTTTTTCAATTTTTTTTCTTTTAAAAATATTTAAAGATTATCCAATATTGGTTACCTTTTATTTTCTACATTTAAAAAAATATTTTATAAAGATTCTCGTGGCTAACTCATCTCATAATTTATATATTGGTTAGTTTCCCTTTTTATTTTTGGACCGACCGAACGATCTAATGCATGGTCTAAAAATTATCATTTTTAAATTAGTGTATTTTCTTCATCTGAGTTTTGAGTCAGGTTATCCTTATACTCAAATTGAAACCCTGAAAGTTTACTTTCTAATAGTTCTAAATATCAAAATTATATTTGTAGAAACAATTATGACCAAATTAGTGAAAACATGTCAATTTTTTAAAATTGTTTTGTGCATGTTTTGGACCGAACATCATTGAAAACATTATTTTTATTAATGTTGAACCCTTTTCTTGAATTCCTCGTACTTTGGGTTATATGTATCACTCTTGAACTTCATGGCGCCAAGTCTTTGGACCCCGAGTCATAACTAGAATGATGTCGTTTTGATCTTTGGGCATCCATGCACATTGATTTTATCGACTTTTGACCATAACGCCACGTCAATTTTGTTGACCGTTGACATCGACCTTGGTCGTTGATAATCATTCTCCACTTTCTTCAATCCTTCTCTACCTTTCATCTCTTGAAATGCCATGTCTAGATTAGTGGGGCGTGATGATTCATGTAATAAATATTAACAACTAATAAAATTTATGATTTCAACAATATAAAAACATATGAAAATAAGATTTAATTATAAATAATATTAAATTAATTTATTTAAGTTGTATTTTAAAAATTATAAGCCTTTTGTAAATAGAAAACAATTATAAATGAAATTTTGGTTTTTATTATTTTTATTTCATTGATTTTTCAATTAATTAAATGGCAGTTTAAAAATAATCTTTATATTAGCACTAACTAGCACCACTAGCTGGCACTAGTAGGACTCTAGTTAGCGCTAACTGGCACTTGAGCGCTAGTACACCAGAAATTGGCGCTAGCAAATCCCTAGCTACGTGCTCGTGTACCGGGAGGACATAATTGTGCGTTAACAAGGCGGTCAAGCGCTAGGAGGACAGAAAGTGGCAATGTATGGTGCTTGAGCGCCGCCACGATGCGCAGAAGTTATTTTTAGGGTCTTTTGGTGATACTTTTATATATTGTCCCTTTTGTTTAGTCTAGAATTTATGAAGACTCTTGAAATACATTAGAGATACTTAGATTTGGAAGCTCGAAAGAGTAGAGAGATTGAGAGAGAGACTCAGTTTGAGGTCATATACAGAGATAGTGAAAAAGTGAGTTATCGTATAATTTTTATTGCGTATAGTAGATTGTTTCTTCTCGTCCGTGGACATAAGCAGTCAGCTGAACTACGTAAACATTGTATTTTTTGTGTATGATTGTAAAAGTGCGTGAAATGAGTTATGCTCTAATATCATGTAGAAGTTTTATATCTAATGCAAAAACTTAAGCCATTAGATATAGATTTTGAAACATTATATAGTGATCAATTATTTCGTACACATTATGTAAGCATGTATATACTCTAACACATCAAGAAAATGGAGATCTTAGGTTCAATTTTTTGAACATTTTAATACTGTCTACACAAGATTTTAATAGTTCTCATTAATTTTAACTTTGTTCAACAAGAGGTACATAATTCATAATTGACAAATGCTATGATAACTAAATTATTTTACTAAATTATTCTTCCAATTGATGTGTCATGTTCACAATGTTTGATAGTTTATATGAGGCTCATTACATCAACATTTCTATTGCTTGCCATCATTTGGTAGAATAATTTAGTAACCAAATTTAAAAAGGAAGCCTATAAGGAAGCCGCAGCCTCAGCCTCAGCCTCAGCCTCAGAGAAGCCTCGTAGCCGCAATAGAGCACAACAGCAGCAGCTGGTAGCTGCACAGCAGAACCGCAGCAGCAACTGAACAGCAGAGCCGCAGCAAGAGCTGCACAACAGTGCCCAACAGCAGCAGTTACATAGAAGCGCCGCAGCAGCAGCTGCACAACCGAGCACAACAGCTGTAGCTACAAGGCAAAACAGCAGCAATCGGCTTAACAGTAGCAAAAGTCTATCAGCAGTAGCAGCTATAGCTTAAGAAACATAACAGAATTAGTTATGTTTAATAAAGTTAAGGACTAATCAAGGTCGATTACCAGCTGCAAAAATGCTAGTTAGATGTGGTAGTTAGAATTAGTACATGTATAAATAGAATTGTAATAGAGGTTTTACGAACTAATCAAGAGTTGCTATACAATAATAATTTAAGAAAATTAGTACGAACAAAATCTTAATGGAGGGTTTGCATAGTATTTAAATATTATTGTAGTTTGGCATTTAGTTAATATTAGATTTTTATGTCGCATAATTCAGAGTGACACTTAGTCATGCATTGTCCTTCTCATTACGAGGGATACATTCTTCGAATTTCATGTTAGTGGTTTAGTAAGTTACGTATATTCTAAAATCACCCATGTCCCTAATTGATTTTGAAAAATAAAAGAAAATTTTTTTAAATTCCTTTTGTATAAAAATATATTAATATTTGTGATGTAAAATTCATAATATAGAAATTATTTTTGGCTCATTCAAAAATTACATAGAGCTTTCATATTCAAATGATACATGAAGTTTTTTATGCACCTTTTTGCAGTGCAACTTATGAGATTTTATTTTTAGATCATGTTCAAAATCTAGGGAAAAGGTTCTCTACGGAGATGACTTTGGCCGCTAGGGAAAAGTCCACAATCTCGCGCCCGTTGTGACTTTAGTACTCAACAGTTTTAGGAAAAAGACTTGGTATTCCGGATGACTCTAAACTAGTTTGTCTTAGAGAAAAAACTTAGGCGCCATCTTATGGTGACTCTAAATGCGATGTTAGATCAAACAGGGTAAGGATGTCTCGAGTTTTTTTATATATGACACTGTATACTTATTTTATATATAGTTCTCATCGCTTATAGATGAAAATATTTTATCACAATTATGGTACTGATTTGTTTATGATGAGACGTGATATATTGATTACTTATTTTTTTTTATTATGAGATTCTATAAAGTTATTTATTGTACTGAAAATATAAATTTTGCTAAGAGAAAACACGATTTGTAAAATCACATGATTTTACTCTCATTCATTGTATGCCATAATTATGTTTTAATTATAGATAATTTGAATATCCCATTTTAGAACTGTATTTTACTATGTGTGTTTATCATTCACCGAGCTATCGATTGACGTTGTTTTTAACATTTTTAGGTGTTCAATGCAAAAACTAATGAAGACTCCGTTGTGTGTTGGGAACCCGTATCAGTGACACTCCGTTATGTATTGGGACTCCGTACCAGTGACCTCGTAGAAAAATTTATTTTGCATTTTTATTAAGTCATTATCTTTTGGCGACGAGTTGACACTCAAATTAATTTTTCACAATTGATCGTTGTTTCAGTTAGAAATCGAATGGTTAAAATCAGTTGTTATTTTCGTTGGCTGTTGTGTCCATAGGATATTGATTACCATTTGAAACACTATTTTACTCAAATTTTAGTAAAGTCAGAACTTGGTATGTTTCGTTGCACTTGTTTAATTTTTTAAGTTTTCGTAACTATTAGGTCAAGACCCGTAGTTCACAGCCGATCACGCATCTCGAATTTGGAGTGTAATACCATACAACTTTATGGTCCTTATGGCCGGCAAGAAATGATGTAGTCTTCAACAATAAAGTTGTGTGCTCGGTAAAGATTGCGGATATGGTCAAAGTTAGAGCAGGTTTTTGGATTATGGAGGGCATAAAATATCATCTATTCACGTTGGATGATTTTGCTCATTGTATTGAGGTTGTCAAGACCTTGAAGTGTCCATAGTTTGATCCTTAGCTACTGTTTTTCTATCAGTTGGTCCCTAGTCAACTTGATTTTCTGGTTTTCTTCCGTTTCCCCGACCTTTCGCACTTAGTTAGCATGTATGCAGCTTTTGTTCGTAGCTTCCTACTTCTCATAAACATTTCGTGTTTCTTTTTGTATCTTAGATGCTTTTTTTTATACAATTCTCTTTTGCTGATGAAAAAAAAGAAGAAGCAAGCATCAGGTGCATTAATAGTAGTTGAATCATTAGCATATATGCTATCGTCTTAAAATTGACTTTTTGGCTTACACTTCAAGTAGAAAGTAGCGTTTTTTTACTTTAAACTTTTATTTTATTAACTTTTTTGTTTTTTGACTTTTCTGATAATAATTTTTAATTTTACCTTTTAATTTTTTAGCTTTTTAATTTTTTAATCTTTTAACTTTTTTATTTGATAATACCTCATTTAGGCTGCATGATAATCTTAATATTTTATATCTAATTTATTTGACTTTTTTGGTGGTTTCAAAATTACTAGTTTCTTAACCAAATAAACTTTTAACTTTTTCGCTTAAAATGACTTAAAACTAAAAAATCAATATAAAGGCAGGTAACCAAACGGGAACACTGATGACTTTCGAGAATTGAGGGCACATTTGGTAATCCACAGAGATTCTCAAAATCTCAAGCCTTGAAAGCCAAGGGATATATATATATATATATATATATATATATATATCTATGCATGCAGTCGGTAAAACCGTGAAGCAACCATTGTATTTCTCTTTTTATGATCAGTTTTGAAGACTCAAAGCATATGGGTTCTGGATCTCTCTCTTCTTCCATGGCTAAGAAACTGATTGCGCTGATTATGCTTGGAGCCTTGCTGGCCTCACTCGGTAATCTCAACAATTCATTGCCATACATGCACACACACCCTCTATGTTTGATTTTAGAAAAATCTAAAAAGTATTTTTTTTAATCCAAAGTTAAAACCTTAACCAATTAATGCAAAAAAAAAAAGGTCAGTTGAACCCTTTTTTCTTGGTCTTAGACCCTTTTTTAATTTTTTGACTATTTATTTATTTATTTATAATTTATTTTAATAAAAAAAATATAAAAAGTATATTCGTTAAGACCAACGTTCATTAAAAATCTTTCAAGAAAATGTATAAAAAATGATATTCCAAATAGAAACTTAATCCATCTACCTAAGTTTTTAATAATACAAAAGTGGGTGAAAATTATATATATATATATATACTGTCTTTGGTAAAATGTTGTACATTCAATGTGCTAAGTACAAATCAGCCTAACTTGTCATACCGTATAACAATCATATCAACAAACTCTGAATGCACGCAAGTATTCACAAATCAGGTGTATCCATAGATGGACCGAAGGGGGCAGATGGGCACAATCGCCTTTCCAAGATTTTGAAAAAATTTACTATTTTAATAATATTAGTTTAAAATATTTCATAATTATATAGGTTCGCTCCTCTAAAATTTTTAAAAAAATTTAATATATAATCTCTTAAAAATTTATAAGAAGAATTTGTCCCTCCTAAACTAAAATCTTGCGTCCGTCCCTTGGTGTATCTATCGAGTAAAGCTATGTATTTTGCTCCTCATGAGAATTATTAATCAAGTGACCTCTGATAATTAAATACCTGTAATAGAGATTCCATGTTCAACCCTTTAGGTACTAGGCCATCCATTTGCACGCACACAATCTTTTAAAAAAAAATTATTAAGTATTTTTAAAATTTCATGCGATATTATCTAAGTGGTGTTATTAGGGAAATCAGAAAATTTAATACACAAGGAAATGAGTTTTTTTTTATATTTAAAACAAAAGTGAATTAATATTATCCAACACGAGTATTTTTATTATATTATTAAATGAGAGCATTATACAAATATTATACAAATAATATCAGGTAATTAATAGATTGATACTAATAAATTTTATCATATTTTAATGGGTTTTGGCTGTATATAATATGATTCGGCTCAGCTGCAATTGTATTGCCTATCAATTAAGTTCTTGTCACAATCAACCTAAATGTAATTGGGAAACAAGATGTTAACTAGTGATGGGATTTAATTATCAATTTTTGAACGTAAATAAAAATATAATTATGTACACACTCTAAAAAATTATATATTAATTTATGTTGTTCAGTACAATATACCTACATCTACAAATAAAAGAGATATTCTACAATAATCGTAAAGTACAATCATGAGACAAAAAACACCTCAAAATTCGACACTCACAATTTGAGCCTCGAAATAAACTCAGTTTCTCCGCTCAAGAGTTACTCCGGTGTCCTTGGTATTTTTCTGTTTCTCCCGACATTTTTGCTCTTTTAATTCAACTCTCTACACAATTTACTAGAATTATAAGGTTCCTATTTATAAACAAACATTAATCTCTAGTCATCATATAAATATAAAATTTTAAAATTCAAACCATCATATAATTATAAAATTCTAATTATATAAGTTTACAAAATCAGAATACAATATACACAACTACCAACTAAGACAAGAAATGATCCAAATGATAGTAGTTTTGCCATATATTCAACGTTACAGTAATTAAGTTCAAAACTTGGTGATCCTTCCGAGGCTAGACAGAAAGAGATTTATCTCTTGTGGATTCTTTAGTTCCAAGGTGAATAATCTGTGTTTCTGAACGAACAGAAAAAGAGATCAGTCGAGAAAGAGATTAGTGGAGATTTCATATGGTTGTTTTCAGTGTTTGTCATTGCAGGAGAAGCCAAGACTGTCTGCCAGGGAAAATGTGAGGACATCCCAGATTGCGAAGGATTTTGCAAGAGAATAGGTTTCAATTCTGGGAAATGTTTTCCTCCACTCTTCCAATACTGTTGCTGCCAACAATAATAGCTTTCTCTAAGTTATAATATATACATACATATATATATATATATATGTGTGTGTATGTATGTAATGAATAATGATATTTCGAATATGATAAAATGAATAAAAGTTGATGTAAAACTACCCAATTTTCACCTTTACCGTTGATGTAAAATTTTATTTTTCTTATTTTGATTTTTAATTAAAAAACAATTGTGTCTTTTATTCAATTTATTATGTTTTTTTTGATTCATTTAATCGAGAGAGAAGTTGAAAAAGTAAATAAAAAACTTAATCTAAATACGAAAAAAGTTCATAAAAATAAAACTAAGATAAAATAAGTTAATAAGCTTGATGTTATGTTTTGATTTTTGTTTTTAATGAAATTTTTTTTATCTTTTCATCAAAAAAATTATTTTTCCAATTCTCTCATTCGATATACAATTTGACAAAGTAAAATTTTTTTACCAAAAAATGAGAAAACCTAAACAAAATAAAAATAAGTTAAACTCAAAATTATTGCCAACGGAGCATAATATGGACATGGAGTCTTCCAATTGCATGATCAATGGCATTGAAAGTATCTTACCGAGAAGCCTTCATTTGAAATTCAAAAATGATTAAATGAATATTTAAAACTCAAAATGACGTGGCAGTTTATAAATCATCGGTTTCCTATTATATATTAGCACTTGTTCGAATTGTTTTAACTTTTTACAGAATTATACTTTAAAAGTTATGATTTAAGTAGTAACAAACACGTCATGCAACGTGTCCCCCTTTCATATGTGAAATGAAGATTTAAATACCCAATTTTTAGAACAATTGGGTATTCATAGGTCTAGATCCGTGTTGCGCCTTAAAGGCATAGGCTGCTGCGAGATAAAACTACAGCTTTTGAAATGAAATTTTGAATTTTCTCGAAATAAAACAACATCGTTTTTGTATTAGGTTAAATGAAACGAAAGGAATGGAGATAGAACAGTTCATTGTAAAAGGGAAGGGGAACGTTGGCAAGAGGAAAGCCACCATAGGTTATGAGTAGCCATCGTTCAGTCACCATAACCGTTGCTCACTGTCGTTAAATAGCATCTCCGACCATTATGGCTCATATATTTAGACTAATACCAATCCAAATCATTTCACGAAAAAAAAAGACCAATTAACCAAGCGATGGTGGTGGCAGAAGTGGTGGTAGTGGTGGGGATAGAGGAGGTAACAGCCACAATGATGGTAGAGTTTGTTGTGGTGGCGATTATGGTGGTGGAGCATGTTAGGGTTTTATAAAATTATTTAATATTTTAAAATACAAAAATTAAAATCTTATTCTGGTCGTAAATATATTATGATGTTTGTTCTTCCGTTACATACTCATATTATTATAATAGCAATTTATTATGACTATAAAGCTTTTGTAACATAATTTTTTTTATTATGGTAGTTTTAGTTTGGTCTTCAAGGGTAGAAAAACGGTTTTTAATCTTTTAATGGAAATTACATTCTTTTAATATCTCCTTTATTCGTATTTATTGGTTTTTCCGTTTGAGGATTTAAGAATCTCGTGTATATATGTAGGAGATTGTCTTTTTAAACATATAGATATACTGGATGATATAATTTTTAATAAGATAAAAAGTTCGACATCTCATATAAGTGTTTTGTACTAAAAACTATAGTGCATACTTGCCCAAGAACTATATTGCATATTAGCCCACAAGCGATAAGTTGGACAGTTGAATCTTGAAGGGTAAAACGCTAATAATTTTACATATCAAGTCACGTATTTCAAAAAACAAAATTTTATTTTTAAAGACAGTGAGATATCTTACGTTTCTGTCAATAAGTTTTTATGTCTTTACTTTTATCTCTGTATTTAATTTGATTTTTATTTAAAATAATAACTTATTTCCCTCCATTCTTACAAGGTATGGTAGTGGTAGTGAGTGATTTGAATTGTATTGGGCCGTTTGACACCAATACAATTCGTCACAAAATAATCGAATTTTATGCAAGGCATTATTTAGCATCCAACTATGGCAGCGTGACTAAATCATGATGTTTTTGCGACGAAATTTTGATCGCATTATATCATTTTGATCGGCAACCAAATAGTTTAGTCACAAAAGATTTTAAACATTTTGCAACCAAATTTGGTCGCAAAATGGTTAAAATGAGTACCATATTGCGACTAGCTTGCTGCCAACTTTTTTTGTTACTATACATTTTTGTTACCGATTCAGCGAAGATGAACTTTATCATTATCAATTCTTTTTTGCAAAAAAAATAATAATAATTTTTTGAGTGTGCGAGTATGTTTTTTTTTTAACCAACGACCGAGAACATTTAGGTGCCACGCTGGAACCATAGAAAGTAGAAATTTTCTCCCATCTATGGCGTAAAATTCTCGAGGAATGACATGTGGGAAACCATTTCCCATATCTTCCCTCTCTTCATGTAACCCAACACCCCCTAAAGGATTATAACTGCCTCCATCGGCTGACATAAACAGCAACACCCACCAGAGGAAAGGCGCAGAAAATGGCAAGTTCGAAACTCACCGGACGACTTTCCGATCACGCGAAGGTGGCCATGACGGCGGCGAGAAGCTTTTGGAGCCCTAGGGGGTTCTTCACTGCTGCAAGACCTCTCCAAAAGGTGAGCCCTAGGGCTTCTCTTTTATGCTTACTAGAGGGTCGGTGGACATGTGATATTGATATGGGTGCCAATAAAATAGAAAAAACAATAATTTGTCAATTAGTTGAAAATTAACTATTCTTGTTTTTATGAATTTATCCAAAGCGGTTAAGTATCAATTTGATAAGAAGATAGTTACCCATCATTGGTAGTCACCAATCATGGATATTTTTGAACAAAAAATATGTAAGTTGGCTTTACTTAAAAGGATACACCAAATTAGATGTTAGATTTTATAATAGTAATAAATGTTTAACTCTTCAATCAATCGTTTTATGTACTAACTTAAAGTTATAAGACACTACAATCTCACATCGATTGAGAGTGTAATGTGTAGGTGTAAATATCATTATTTTACCTGTTAATCCGTTATATGGCCCAAGCTCGTCCAGCTCGTTAGGTTAAAATTCGGCCCAAGCTCGATGCTCGGGCGGACCGAGCCTGCCTGAATAATACTTGAATTGGGTATAACCCCAAAAAATTAATGATAAAGAATAGAATTTCTTTCAATTTAAATGAATCATTTGCACATATATTTTTCAATCGGATCTATTATTATGCAGAGCTTGTTGAGTTTATTATTCATATAAAAAATAAAGTTAATCTGACGTATATAACTATGTTAATAGATTACACTTATTTATAAATAAATAAATAAATGATAAATATAATTTTTTTTGTTTAATAGTTAAACAAATATTTTTCGATCATGCATGTAGTTAAAGATATCGGATGAATTTTATTTTTTTGCATGAATAATAAACTCAATAAACTCTATAAAATGAATGAATCCGATCAAAAACAATATAAAAATCCGTTAACCTGCTAATAACCCGCCTTTTAGCCCACCTTTACTAAACCCGTCAAATAAAATTTGAACTTAACCATTTAAGTTTAAGTCTGATCCACCACAATAAAAAATAGACCATATGCAAGAACTAATTTTGCAGGCCAAACTAGCCCATCCGACCTGTTGATGACCCTTGGGCAGGCCCGAAGCCAATGAAGGTCCATTAGAGTTCTATGTCCAACTTAAAATCTTAAAATTTTAGTATTATTTTAATTTTAGTTTTGAAAATAAAATATAAAATAATATTAATAACTCAATAATTATTTAGTTAATTTTAAAGTACTCAATCAAAATATGACTTTATTAGTTACTAATTTATGAAAGTAAAAAAGATAAATAAAAAGGTAATAAAAATAAATTTAAATTATTTTTTGTTGAATTAATAAAAAAAGAAGTAATAATATTGAATACTTTTATACTTTTTACATTGAACAACATGATAAATAAGAGAGATAATAAAATAAAAGGTTAGAATTGTATCAAATTAAGAGCTAAATTTTTTACACTTTATTTATATGTCACATTAAATTGTTTTAACCTATTATAGGTATACTTCACTCACAACTTAGCATCATTGGATATGTGCCCTGTAAAAATATTTTCTGTACTTCAATATTTTTATATGTTTTCTCTATTATTATTATATTTGTACTTCGCTGAAAATGTTAAAATACCGATCTAAGTATGTTTATAATTTTGCATTTTTTTCATTCATTATTTTATTTATATCCTTATAAAATTACACTATACCTATTGAGCCCCTAATTAGGATGTTTAAAAAGCTTAATTTATTTTTAAGAGATTTAGGTTTTTAGAAAAAATAAAAGTTAAATTATTTGAAATAATTTTTTAAGGTACCTTTTTTTTGAATTTTTGTTAAAATATTTAATATGATCCTACTTTTTGTTGTTTCATTATAGATTTGTCGCTTTGAATAATGACACACCTTTATAAAATTTTTAGAGTAGAGTTTGCTTCTTCTAAATTCTCATCAGGTTTAAAACCTCCTAAATGTTACGATTCTATGTAGAATTAGTCTATACGGAAATTTGGTTAAGCTTTAATTAGACCATTTGACAATAAATAGTAAAATTAGTTTTTAAAAAAATTAATCAAAATACGCATAAACTAACCCAAATAACTTGAGATACCAAAAATAAGATAACATTTTTCTTAAACATTCTTAATTGTGGTTAATTACCCCATTTGGTAAACTTCATAGTTTGCTATTTTTTTTTGTTTACAATAAATAAAAACTATCATTTTTTAATTACCATTTGTGAATTACCCTGTAGAAGTTAGCATAGTGGTATTCATTTAATATCATTTGTGAATTACCCTGTAGAAGTTAGGTTGCAGAATAGCTGAATTAATCATTTTTATTTATTTCTATAAAAAACTAGAAACAAAAATATATTTAGCACATATGTTTAAATGTAGTTATTTAAGGTTGTGTATGAATTTAGTGATTGTCAATAATAGCTGGAGTTGGTGATCAGAGATGGTGTCTAGAAATAGCCTGTGATAATAGCAAAAGGCAATAATAGTGGTCTGATGTTGTAGTTGTATGAGATAGCTTGAAGTGGTAGCCTGTTGTAGTGGCCGAAAGTGGTAGTCGGATGCAATGATCGAAAAGGGTGGTCCAATGCATTTGTTTTGTTGGAGGAGGAAAATTATAACGAAAATTGATTTACAAAATAAGTGACAATATATTTTTTTATTTGTGAAAATTTAGTAAATATTAAAAACTATTTATATATTTTTAAAAACAAAAACATTTTTTGTTTATAATTTATAAAAAAATAATAATAATAATAAAATAATAAACATAAAGGTTACCAATAAAGGAACAAGAGAAACCATACTCATTTATTAATTAACTATTGTGGGAGAATTGAACAGTCCAACTCAGAAAAAGAGGCTGCAGAGAATTGTGAGAAGATAACTGAAGCTGCTGACGCGGTAAAAGAAGGCGCAAAGGAAGTGAGGCAGACCTGCGAATTCATTAAAGACACGGCCACCGCTACTGCCGACAGCGTAAGAATTCCAACTTCCACGCTCTTCTTCACCCAAATTATTAATAGATACCATGTTTGGGTTAAATGTCACCATCTTACTTATTTTTATTTGTTTTGAAATTTTCTTAATTTTTGATTAATTTTTTTATTTTTTCAAATCGTATCGATAAGTTGAATTCAAAAAAAAAATTTAATTAAAAGATAAAAAAATTCACTAAAGTCAAATATAAGTAATATAGAATTTCGCTTATTGGCTTATTTTAGTTTATTTTTGTTTTTTCAGATTTTTTTTTATATTTTGATCAAAAAATTTTAACTTTTCGACTTGTCTCGATTAGAGAAGTTTAAAAATTATAATAGTTTGATTAAATAATAAAAAAAATTTAATAAAGACAATTTTTTTTATGTTAAGTAAGCAAATAAGCAACATTATGTCATCTAGGGCAATTCCATCAAAATATTATACAAGTAATGTCACGTAATATTTTTGACAAATAAATAATTATAACTTATATTATGTGAGTTACTTCTTATTTTTTAATCACACAATAAAATTAAGCCATTATGTTCTTATTTTACAATAAAATTTGTCGAGTACCTTGTAATCTATAAGGCCTTTATTTTTATTAATTTTTGTTCTACTTATAATGTTGAGATTTTTAAGCACAAATCTTCTAACGTAATAGAAAAACAACTACAGTTTCAATCTACACAAAACAAGATAGAGAACAAGAACAAACAGAAGAAACAAGACAATATACATGATTCAGCTAGCTGCTTATCTTTATGGGAGAAAAGAAAATAGTGCACTATATACAAAAAAATAAGAATTACAAGTTTCACTTTCTCACTCACAGTATCTATAGTCTCAAACTGAGTTTCTCACTGTCTTTTCTACACTTTCTAACATCTAAATTGAGCTCTACTTGTGTATTAAATGTTTTAAGGTTTTCACCACATAAAACCCTTTATATAAAACTCAAAGTTAGGTTTAAAACTCTAACGCGAGCATCCCTAGCCGCCTCAAAATTTGCTAACCGCTCAAGCGATCAAGATTGTTCCACAGAGGTCCAGAGGCTGTTTTCCCCCTTTTACACCATTCAAATGCCGTCCGAATGTCCTAACGAACATGAAAGCCAAATTTTAAGATACCAAACCCAATAATCTCCACCTTATCTCAAATTTCTAAACCACCTTAAAGATTTGTCAGTCGCCTCGTCTTACACTCTTTTTCTGGGTATGGGTGCTCCACCTTCTCTAATCGTCAACCTGAATAAAATTGGACCAAATCTAGACCACACTTGAATTTGACTTTCTTACAATCAATAGTATTCTCATTTTTGAATAGTCTTTCAAACTCCAAATTCTCAGTTTTTTGTGAAAATTTCACCTTCTGTGATACTGCTACTTGCCCCTAAACTATGCATGTGCTACCTATAGCTTTCTTGTAAGACGAATGATCTCCACTAAACTGTTCCTTCTGTTGTTGACTTAAACCATGATCACCCGATTTTCTAGATGAGTTTTTCTGACCCAGCTCCACCTCGTTTGCTGCTTTCTTCTTCTGAAGATCTGTTTTATTCTTCTTATCAATCTGACTAAGCCGTGAATATCTAAGTCTCGAGCAATCAGTGCTAGACTCTGCCTTTGTGGTAATGGTAACTCTACCATCCACCGTGTTCATTACCACTTTATAGAGATTTTTCACTTTTTGTCCTTTCATGATAACTATAGTCTATCTGCTAATCTTCATTATTGCACCATTTTTTGTGTACCCGCAACTCAAAGAATTCAATGTTCCTAAAAAAATTAAAATTTTCTTTATTCTTGGAGCATGCTTAACATTTCTCAAAACCCTTACAACCTCATCGAACATTCTGATTTTATTGTACTGATTCTAATGGCTGTGCAGGCTGCATCATTCCCCATCAGAATGGCACGAGTATCCTAAATCCAGTATCCATAACTCTAACATAATATCAAAACTAGGAGAAACTGAAAATAACTCACCGTCTGACGACTCTTCGGTAAAAAAAAAAATAACAGACTCTGCAGGCGCTTTTCTTTCTTTTTCTCCTCCATATGCTGCTTCAATTATTAATATAAATACGAAATGAAAGTAATATTCATGAGGGGGATCGGATATTAATCATGCACAACTGAAGCTCATCTAAAACGCAGCACGGCATCACCAGAGCTCCTGGCCATCATTCTTTACATTGGGTGAGGTTGCTCATGCTCGATCTGAGCATGCCGAACTTTAGAAGAGGTAGCCAAGCTCTAGAAGACGACAGCTACAAGATTGCTCATACTTAGCCTAAGCAGGCCAAGCTCTAAAAGAGGTGGCCGAACTCTAGAAGAGATAGCCGAGTTCAGGGTTAGATATGTGGTTATCTAGGCCCATGATGCACTTACCTAGGGCTGACACCTCTGATAAGGTGCCAGTAGAAATTGAACCAATCTTAGAACCTGAAGTGTCAAGGCAGGTTCACCTACCTCAAACAGGCCCAGGGGTGAAGGGACAGTCTGACATAGTAAAATAAACTTGCAGAGAGACACAAGTGGATGATAATAGTGACAAGTCACTATTAGGCAGGTAACTCTATTCTAGTTAAAGAAAGAACAACCTAACTTGCTCAAGTGGGGTTGACTCTCAAAATGGGTCAAGTATAGTTTTTCTATAAATAGCCAACAAAGTAAGAAGCAAAGGTATGCACTATATTATACAAGCAGAAATTCTGTTAATTTAGTCTCTCGATTTATCTCTCTAGATATTGCTCTAATTCGATCGTTGGATGGTCCACTGGTAAAAGTCACCGACAACTATCTCACCCATTTCTTGTGTACGCATACGTGGACAGTACATCGGACTGACTGGCCAGCATGGATAGGACCTGCAGATTCCTATCTTTAATCCTCTACAATTCCAAATACCATAAATAATTTAATTACCTCTTATCGAAACTCAAAACATACCCTAAATTTTATAAAGTTAGAGATGGGCAGTTACATTTCCTAGTTTGATCACTTGCTAATTGGTTCTTCATGAAGCTCTCAGGTGACTAAAATGACGAAAGAGGTGGCAGAGAAAGTATCAGAAACCACAGAAAACATCACCGACGCAGCAAAGGGCACAGTCCAAGGCGCAATCGGAGCCGCAAAGAAGACTTCCGAAATGATCAAGGAAAAAGTCTCCACCAACTAATTAATTAAGATTAAGGATTTCTTTTTCTATTCAAAAATAATTACTTGCTTGAATTATACCATTTTTTTTTTTTGGTTTGGCTATCAATAGGTTTTTGTTTGGATATTTTATTGTCTTTCAGAATTGAGACTCTGTTTGGGATAGATTTTTTAGTAGCTTATTTTTCTCCTTTTATGCATTTTTTTGATTTTTTGTGCTATATTATTTATTTTTTCAATTCGTCATAATACAATAAATTTAAAAATATAATTATTTTGACGAAAATAAAAAAAATTCACTAAAGATGGAAAAAGTCCTATAAAACTCTTAAAATGGCTTTTTTTTATCTTATATGAACTTTTGTTATTTTTTGGTCGATGTTTTTACTTTTTTAATTTTTCATAACAGGATAAATCTAAAAAATTATTATAATTTGAACTAACGTAAACAAATTTCACTAAAAGAAGAAAAAAGTCATATAAAAAAATTTATCCCTCACTGTGCCTGAGATAAAGAACTCGTTTGTCGAATTTTTAGTTTTTTTGCTTAAAGTTAGAAAAAGATAATTTTAAAATTATAACCTATGCCCTATGTATGATAACTTTATATTACTTTTTAACTCAAAGGTCTTCTTACTTATACGGCTTAGAACATGATTGACAATTAACTTATTTTTTTTTTAATTAAAATACTAATTCGAATTGAAAGTAGATTACTTGATAAATTAGTTTGTAGGTTTTTTTTTTTTTAAGTTGGTTTGATAGGGTAAAAAATTATATTTTTTACTTTTTATTTAAACTAAACATTATTATTTTTCTATACAGATGATTAATGATTTTAGCAACTATATATAGGCAACATTGGTTATAAATAAGTTACAAGCAAAGATATTATTGGGTTTTTAGAATAGAATGAGAATTTGAATAAAATATTTTAAGAATTAATTTTTTAATTTTTTAATTTTTTTTTTATTTTTCTCCAAACGAGTTATGTTATTTTTTTTGCATTTTTAATCAAAAAAATTAAAACGCTTAAATTGATTAAAGTCAAATAAAATAAATTTAAAAAATTTAACTTTAAGTTAAGTTATCAAACCAAATCAAAATCGTCTACCTACATAACTTGAATGCGATTATACGAACAATTCTTAAGAATTTGTTTGACTAAATAAATAATGAAAAGAGAACTTTTTAGCAATGATGAACAACTTACTTTAAATTCAATTTAACTTTTTAACTAAAAATATAAAAAATAAAAAAAAAACTAACTTTTAAGCTAGTAATTGCCAATCAGGGCCTTAGTTATTTGTTAATAAGGCCCATATTGCTATGGATTGGATCATAGTATTCTCTAGCTCATATTAGTATTGGGCCGAGCTTATAGCATAGCCTTTTCACTGGACAAACCATAATATCCAATTCAACTTGGTTTTAGATCATGATTTTTGTAAATAGATTTTACTAAGTAAAAGAAATATTATAAAATGTTTTTTCAAAAACAATTATTTAGGTTTCTCTCTATTTTTATAATTTTCTTTAATTTTTTATATTCCCTTTATGATTCAAATAAAACTTAATTGTGAACTATCAATTTTAGTTATGAAACTATCATCTCTATTTTCATAGTCCTATGTTTTATATCTTTTATTTGAAAAAACTCCAAATAAGCAAAGAATTATTTAGTATTTATGAAGGACAACATGATCGTTCCCGAGGCCGATTTTGGGTATAAACTGACAAGGTGGCCGTTTAGGACTATCTAATTTTACCCAAAATATAGTGAGCCCTCCAATATATAGCCTTTGTAATAAGTTCAAAAATAATTTTTTCTTTACTGAGGGCCCATTTGGAATAATTACTTATTTACTTATTTTATTTGTTTTATTTTTATTTTTAATGAATATTTTTTATCATTTAGTTAAACTATTATAGTTTTAAATTTCCATCATTGAGACGAGCCAAAAAAGTAAAAACTTTTGATGAAAATATAAAAAAAATTAGAAAAGACGAAAATAAGGCAATAAACCAAATTTTATGTTACTTATTTTTGTCTTTAGTTAACTTTTTTTTATCTTTCGATTATTATTTTTTACTTTTTCGGTTCATTCCATTGAGACGGTTCGAAAAAGTAAAAAAAAAATTAGTCAAAATATATAAAAATTTCAAAAAAGATAAAAATAAGAAAAATTAACAAACTTTTTCCCAAACACTGCCTGAGTCTCAATCACATAAAGAGCTCCCAGTTACTTTGATTTATATTTTATCAAATTCAAGTAGGTTCATCCCTTAATATTAAATTCAAAAGTAAACTATTTTTAATAATAAATAAACTAAATTAAATCTAGTCTTTCAAAGAATTATCAGAATAAACAAAAAAGTTAGTTAAATACTAAATTACCTGAAAATATTGGACTCTTATTTCCTACATTCATGAATTGTTAGTAAAATATTATTGAATGAAATGTAGGAAGAACAAATTTTAAGTGATATGAATCTTTTTAGTATTATCATTAATTATCTAAGTATTAATTTTTTTTTGGTATTATAACACTTATAATTTTTTTCCTACTCTCAAAATATAAAATGGTACTTATAAAAAGAGGAAATTTTTTTTTTCTTTTAGGAAAATAACAATTTTGATAAATAAATAGCGACCAAGATTACCAACATTTAAAGTGCTTAAGCTTTTTACTTAAAAAAAACTACGAAAGCAAAAATAAAAAATAAAAATCTTAACCAACCGAGCAGTTCATGTAATAATTTCATCTTAAAAACCTACTTAGAGTCCAAAATCTAATGAAGTGATTGAACTTCATTATATAAATCAAACACATTTAAATGTGACATCAACAACAAAAAAATATCCCTAAAAAATAGTAACTTTATAAACAAACAGGCGTCACGGATGCATTACTTCACCCTAATCACATATAGTCACCTTATTGTAAGATAAATATAA
>JAOTRH010000386.1:0-24425 GCA_034768845.1 Heliamphora exappendiculata
AGATTTACAGCAATCATATCTAAACTAAAAAGGAAACTAAAATATTCAGCCAAATCTACAGCTGATCTGATTGACATAAAGTACTTGGACATGACAAATACAAAGTTCATCAGCATCATGAGGTTTCACGGGGATTTTTGTAATAAGTTTCAAGTGGGACTTTTCATCCTATCACAGTAATACTGATATTAGATTAAAACTATGTTGGGTTGTAAGTGTAGAGATGGTTGGTACTTGATGGTGCTGTGCTTGAGCAGTCAGGATTGATTAAAGATAGTGGAGGCCATATCACCTAATATTATCTCAGGTCCCTTGACATTTATACGGAGCTACGTATCAAGGTCTTTGGAGGAGTCAAATGTTAACATAATGATCATATATGAACACTCTCATGCTGATACCAAACACATGTTGAATGCTTATATTGTTTTTCTTATTGCCATTTCTTGACACAAGAAAGTCCTTTCAGTTCCACTAATCTTTGGCGATGGTGTTTAGTGTATAAATCATGTAGCAAACCTGAATTACATTTGGAAAGGATAAATTAGCTTTCATCCCTATCCATCCCCATGTTTACACATAGTAAACATGTAGGGCTGCCCTACTTTCCTCCCTCTTGCTCCTCTGCCCATTCAGGCATTCACTTGTTGAGTTTCTTGTGATCCTCGTTAGTAATTTCAAAGGATTAGTTCTCCTCTCTTTTATTATTTTTTAAAGGGCTATTAATAGTTTATCCCCCTAAAAGATATTCAAATGTGCAGTTAACATCTTAAAAGATTAATTTGTACAAATTGCTCCCTAAATTAATGTAAGTGTAGCAATTACCCCTCAATCTAACCTCCGTTTATGTTTTCGTTAAGTTTTTCTATATATGCTTAAAATGTGATCTATTTTAGGGGTTTTTTTGACATTTTACTCCTATAAGATTCAAAAAGTGTAATTATCCCCTTAAAAAATTAATTAGAGTACATTGCCACTTAACTTTTATTCAATTGTAGCAATGTCCCCATTTGAACTGGCTTTCATCTATATTTTTGCTAAATTTCTCACATATGCCAATCACAAAATATTTTAAGGAAAAAAATAGTAAAATTGGCATCATAACTTCTTTTTTATTTTTTGCCGCCAAAATTCAAATATACATAAATCACTCCAACAATATTCATATGTTTCAAGAAGGGACAAATTAGTTTTGAATTTTGGAAACAAAAAATAAAGATGAGTTATGATGCCAATTTTACTATTTTTATTTAAAAATATTATGTGAGTGGCATGTGTGAGAAATTTAACGAAAATGTGAGTGGAAGTTAAGTTTAAGGAGAACAGTGCTATAATTGAATAAAAGTCAAGTGGTAATGTAGTACTCCAATTAATTTTTTAAGCGACTAATTACACTTTTTGAATCTTATAGGGGTAAAATATCAAAAGCCCCCTAAAATAGATCACATTTTTAACATATGTGGAAAAACTTGACAGAAACATTAACTGAAGTTAGATTTTGGAGGTTTATTGCTACACTTAAATTAATTTAGGAGGCAATTTGTACAAATTAATCTTTTAGGAGGTTAACTGCATATTTGAATATCATTTAGGGGGCAAACTGTTAAAAATCCTTTTTAAATTGTTTTTTTCTTCAACTAATGTAGACACTAGACAACTTATAAATCATTGCAGTTCTTTGTTGTTAATATTGTTTGGCATTTCTAGCCAAAGAAAGTATAGTCCTTGCCTAAGTAACTTGTTCATGGAGGGAGAGTGGGAGCAAGAGCATCTACTTTTAGAGCTTGTAGGATTGAGAGCATTTATATTATGTGATTTTTATATATAATATTATTAAGTATTTGAATATTTGAATATTATTAAATACTTGTATTGCCTAACATTATTGAGAATTGTTAAGAATAATGGGAAGCCGTACCCAAAAGGATAAGCGAGTACTCTTATTTATAATAAAGTTAGGCCACACCATTACATACCTACACCCACACACACAGAATAAAAACTATAATAATAATACTATTACGATACATATATATCTAACACCCCCTCAAGCTGGAGCATATATATCTACCATGCCCAGTTTGTTACATAAATATGAGACATGCGGATCCGACAGGGATTTAGTGAAAATATCGGCCACCTAGTCTCCTTTTGTAATGAAGTCCACACTCATTTTGGTATAACTGTGAAAATCCTCCGTAGTGATAATTGAGGTGAGTATGTTGGTGGCTTGTTAGATTTCTACTTGCGTACACATGGGATTATTCACCAAACATCATGCCCTGACACATCTCAGCAGAATGGGGTGGCTAAGAGAAATAATAGACATCTGCTAGAAACTGCACATGCCTTGATGTTTCAAATGTGGGTTCCCAAAGTTTTCTGGGGTGAAGCTGTGATGACTGCATGTTATCTTATTAATTATTTGCCTTCCTCTATCCTATATGGTGCTACACCCTTGTCTGTTTTACTCCCTCAGCAGATTTTTTTTTTTTACCACTCAAGATCTTTGGGTGTGTCTGCTATGTGAGAGATACCAGGCCAAATGTGACAAAGTTGGATGCTCGCGCACTAAAGTGTGCCTTCATGGGATATCCTAAAACCAAGAAAGGATATCGATATTATAGTCCTAACTTGCGACGTTTTATTGTTTCTCGAGACGTGGTGTTTGTTGAATCTACTTCATTCTATGGGTCGACTACTCCACCTTTCTCCTGTGTTGATGATGGTCTAGAATAGAGTTTGCTGTATCAATCCTCTTCTGATTTACCAGCGGCATCATCTCATGTGCCTAGTCCTCCAGTTGATCTTCCCGAGAAGGCTTTGTTGTTGTTTTTGGGGAACCTGTTCTTACATCATCCTCCGACTCCTCAGTGTCACCATGCTCCACCACCTCTTCTCTACTTGAGTCAGTATCTCCTCGGCCGGATCCAACCTCTGATCAGGTAAGTGACCCTCCTATTGCTTTACGCAAATGTTATCGTAGTTGTAGAGATTATTCCTTATATACTACATCCTATCGTGGTTTATCGGCTACTGTCTAGTAAGGTATTAATACTCTTGATTAACATACTTTGCCTTGTTCTGTTGTCGAAACTCTTTCTCATCTAGGTTGGCGCAATGCTATGATTGAGGAAATGAATGTTCTTGAGGCTAATAATACTTGGGACCTGGTACGTCTTCCTCTGCGGAAGACTGCGATCGGCTGTAAGTGGGTTTATGCAGTCAAATTTCGTTCTGATGGCTCCCTTAAGCGTTTAAAGGCTGGTTTAGTAGCCAAGGGCTATGCTCAGACCTATGGCCTTGACTAGTTTGATACCTTTTTGCCTGTTGCCAAGATGGCCTCCGTTCGTCTATTCTTATCGCTGGGTACTTCTCATTAGTGACCCTTATATCAACTCGATGTGAAGAATGCCTTTTTTCATGGTGATTTGGAGGAAGATGTTTATATAGAGAAATCACTCGGCTTTGTTGCTCAGAAGAGGCCCCCTAACCATGTATTTCGATTAAAGCGCTTTTTATATGGTCTGAAACAATCTCCCAGAGCCTGGTTTGACAGGTTTAGTTCTGTTGTACAAGAGTTTGGTCTTCAGCAATCCGCAAAAGATCATACTGTATTCTTTTGTTATACTTCAGTGGGATGCATATTACTCGTCGTCTATGTGGATGACATTGTTATTACTGGTAGTGACAGTAGAGGGATTGCTGAGCTTAAATTATTTATAGGTCACAACATTACATCCCTACACCCACACACACTGAATAAGATCTATAATAATAAGAATACTATTACGATACATATATATCTAACATCTTTCAATCCTAAAGTGTTAATTCTTATTTTACTAATTGTAATCAAATACAAAATATTGAATAAAAAAAATGTTATATAGTTAAAAAGTTTAAAATAGATAAGTTAAAAGTTTGATATATAAGTGGTACTATGTTGTATTTAATTTTTTTCATAAATTTGATTTTGTAATTGAAACATGATTATAAACATATTTAGTCTACTTAAACTTTTATAATTAATTTTGAAATTTATCTTTATGTTTATTGGGGTCTCATATTTCAAACTCGCTTTGGGTCTTAAAACTTTTAGGACTGGCCCTGAGAGATTGCATGAGCGAGATGAAGTTAGAAAAGGAAGGGGGAGTGAAGGAAGGGAGATGAGACCCACACTTTAATGAAAATTTGACGATTTTTGAAGAGAATACTTGGCAATGACCCTTTTCCTTTAGGGGCGAAAACATAAGAGATCTCTTTGTCAACCATTTCTGAAAACTGACAAGGCATGTTATGGACAAATCGGGAAAGGAAGAGAGATATCCATTTTATTTACCCTCGTTTTAATTCAAATAACCAACTCTAGGAGAAAAAAAACACAGCTTAACTTCTTGCAAATGAATGTCACAACATCAAATCTCATTTCACACTGACATCTTTAATATGGATATGATCATCTTAATAATAATATTAATTTAAGTCACCTGATAATGTTAGTAGTTATGCCTGTATATCTTACATGCCAGGATAAGTTGTTTACATATTGAAAGACCTTGTCTAAAGCAGCACCCTAGACTGAATAACTATGTAATCATCAACCCATTTTTGCCAAGGTCGTACCGGCCATAGTAAACAAAGCTCAAATAGAAGTGACCAGTGCCTTCCCATAGTAGCCTAATCCACCACCCTATGGTAGTTGATCACAGTCCAATTCACGAACTAGTTCACTAATTCGTTGAATTCATGGATTCACAATGAATTTTGATTTGAGAAATGGTTCAAGTGTCACATGGCAACAATTGTTTTAGGCGTTGTATACTTGTATCTTACGAACCAATATAAAGGCACCAATTCAAAGATGTAATAAAATACTAACGTACAACATAAAGCTTGAACACATGACACCCAATGAGCTTTAGCAATGGATGGATAGTTGTCCCTTGAGCCTTGTTTAATATCACAAGCTATTTAAATTCATGTAACTATATATAAAAAAAAAAACAATTAATAATGGAAAGATATAAACAAATACTTAATAATACTGATTCTTGTTAGATATATATGTGTCGTTGTAGTATTCTTATTATTATAGTTTTTATTCTGTGTGTGGGTGTATAGATGTAATGGTGTGGCCTAACTTTATTATAAATAAGAGTACTCGCCTATCCTTTTGGGTATGGTTTTTCATTATTCTTAACATAGTATCAGAGCCACTGTAAAAACCTAGCCTCCACGAAACCCTAGCCCTAGCCTTCCTCCAGCCATGGCCACCACGAAACCCTAACCCTAGCCTCCCTCCAGCCACCAGCCATCAGCCACAACCAGCCATCATCAACCCTTAAATCTAACCCTAAGCGCCGACAGATCTTGTTCCCTCCTAAACCAGTGCGGACTACCATCAAACTAGGCCGACAGCCACCCTCTTAGCTAGTACCCACTGCTGATCTAACCCTAACCCTCAAAACCAGTGCCGACAGACCCTGGAGAGCCCGACAGGTCCTTTTCTCTCTCTTTCTAGCACCGACTGTCCTTGCTCAGCCTTCCTCAAGCGCCGACAGCCACTTTCAGCGCCAACAGTCCTTGCTCAGCCTTCCTCAAGCGCCGACAACCCCTTTGCTCTCACGTTCCAGCGTCGACTGCCCTTGCTCAGCGCTGACAGCACCTTCTGTCGCTTTTCCGGGGACTGTTCCGACGACCTACGACTGTTCCGGCGACTGTTTCGGCAACTGTTCCCTTTTTTGCACGCCGACAGAACTTGTTCCCCCTCTTTCTAGATCCGGCGACCTCTGTTCTTTTCTTTAACCCAGCCGCTTACCAATCTGGATACCCTAGCTTTTCTTGGTGCCTCCCTTCGTGTTAGCCCACTGGTGTAAGCACTATTCTTTATTTCTTCCTCTCTTTGGTCTAGCAGCCCCAAGGTAATCCTAACTACTGGTTTGAGGGTCTAAGGGCTACCGTAGTGTTCTTTTATTTTATGGAGATGAGTTGACGGTATGATTCGTGGTCCATATATGAATAATTAAAGGTGTGGGTGCGTCCTTTTGCTTGTTGGTGTGTTTGCTCGTGATTGCTTGAGTTTTGCCATTGAGTTATTGTGATGTCGACGGAAAGTTTCACGAGAGTTGAGAATTTTCCAGTGAGACCTGATAGAGGAATTACGGATGTGTTTTCGTCATTCACACGATTGGTGGATTCGAAGTTGATTGGATCGCAAATATATGTATTATGGAAGAAAAAAGTATTACTTACAGTTGAAAGTATGGAAAAAGAAGACCATTTGTTTGAAGATCCTTCGGAGAAGGGATTTGATGAGTATAAGCGGTGGAAGCGAGATGACGCCCGATTACTGAATAAGATATTGAATTCAATGGAGTCCGCCATTGAGATTTTGGTGGCTAATGCCATGACTGTTCGAGAGGTATGGGCCATACTCGAGGAGACATTTGCCTCGACTAATGATCTGTCCCGGTTATATGATGTGATGCGGAGTATTTTTCGGATACAACAAGGAGATCGCTCTTTCACTGACTATTTCACAGAGTTCAAGGTATTGGCAGATGAGTATGATCGGCTAGTCCCCTTTACCAATCGATAAGAGGTTTTTCGCGAGCAGCGGATGTAGTTTTTGGTAGTTTACTTCCTCACTGGGGGGAACCAGTAACTTGACTCAGCGCGCTCTCAGGTTTTGATTGGGTTTGACATTTCAACTTTATCTGAGGTCTTCTGACGGATGAGCTGAACCATTAGTCGAGACGAACCTCGTGGTACTACTACCAATCAGAGTGACCATACAGCCCTAAGGGCCTTTCGTGGTGAGAGTAGAGGTGGTTTTCGTGGTAGAGGTCGAGGTAGACGTGACACCAGGTCCTGCTATTATTGTGGAGAGCAGTGACACTTACAGAGCTCGTGTTAGAAACTACATGGGTGTCCTACATCTTCTGTGACTAATGCTGTGGCCGGGTATGATGCTCCTCCTCCTTCTACTGAGAGGCACACTATAGATATGACGCGGGAAGAATATGATCATTTCATTTAAATGCGGATTGGGAACATAGCCGATACTCCATCTGTCACGGTTGCAAGTAATCCAGCTACATGTATGACCATCCCCAGATCATGGGTGATAGATTCGGGTGCTTCTGCCCATATGACCCACTCAACATGTACTTTTTCATTTTATCAGTTGACCTCTGAATACAGTAGGGTGATTGTTGCTAATGACGGTACTTTAGAGGTGAAAGGGCAGGGAGTAGCTACTATATCTCCATCTATTACGCTCTCTGATGTTTTACATACTTTTGCTAATCCGTTTAACTTACTATCTGTGAGTCGCATTACCAAGGATCTGAACTGCTCATTCACTTTCTTTCCTGATCATTGTGTTTTTCAGATTCTAGTTTCAAAGAATACTACTACGATACATGTATATCTAACAAAAGATTATGACTTAAATATATGTTGATCATAACTTTTAATTTTTTTTTATTCTATTCGTATTATTTGGAAAAATCACCCTAAAGTTAGTGAGTTAGGGGAGAGCTTCTCTCTCTAGAGAAAGCTCTCCCCAAGGTTCTCATGGTGGTATTGATTGCAAGCAGTGGCTGGGTCTGTCCCAACTTCGATCTGGTGATGGTCCAAATCAGATTTCAGTAATCCAAGTATGTATTTTGGTATTCTTTGATAAAGTGCTCTCTTCGGGCCACGGTTTTGCAAAAGTTTTGGATGCCTGTTTTGTCATACCCAATTTGCTGGTGCGTACCTTTGGGTTGGGTATGGATGGATATGTTTTTGACCACGGAGATCGGTATGTTTTGTGTATGGATCTTGTTTTGACCATGAAGATAGGTTGGTTCTGTATATCCTCTTGGCAGTGCCCTCCGTCCATGGTTGTTGGGTTTTAGTTTTGTTTCTAGATCTGGCTTGCATTACACCTAGCCTATCTTTAAATGATATTCTGGTGCAGAGGTTTTATGCGTTTCCCATGTGTGGAATCCAATCATGTTCAAGCCTAGGGGTTTGCATGTGTGGCTATGCTTTTGCTGCCATTATAGTGGCTTTGTTCAATCCGCCGTGGGTGCTTGACATTGTCATTGACGGTGATAGGTGCCGCGGCGGTGACGGCTCCACTGTGTTCTTCATTTCTTCATGCGAAACTGGTTTTCCACGAATTGATTGGGGTTTTTTGTACGAGCTGCTGAAGTGGTTTTAGAGAAAATGGTTTTCCACGAACTGACGATGAATTTGGTGGAAGTATATTGTGCGGTTTTCTGTTCGGTGTTCACTATGCTGTTTGAAGAGTCTGGCAGCCATGGTGGTTAAGCGCAGTTCGGAAAACAAGTCAAGTGGTGAAGATGGTGCTGGTCATGCGCTGGTTGGCGCATTGGCTTGATAGGTTCCTGTGCAATCAACTGATGGATTGGTGGTGTGGCCCTCATGCGAGTTGTCTAGGCTTTTTAGTTGAATAAAGCTGTTTGGTTACCCTGCGCAGTCTGCTGTTGGCAGGTCTGATATTACACTCCTTTTCATAAACCACCCTGGTTCTTCAAAACTGTGGGTTGGTTTTTTGTGAGGGCTGATTGTATTAAAACTGTGAGTTGTTTGCAAAACCGTGTAGGCTGTAATGCCTTGAATGAAAACCGTGTAGGCTGATTCAGGTGGGCCACGGTTTTGAGAAGTAAATGGTAGAGCTGAAGTCGGCCCACGGTTTTTGCTTTGTGGGACCCGTTTGGTGTAGGACACAGTTTGTTGTAATTAAAGTGGTATATATGTTTTAAGGTCTCTTTGGACGACTCCTGGTACCTTCTGCTGGAAGTTCTTTTTGGTTCTTTCTTGCTCGAGCTTTCTTATATCCAATCCTTTCCCCCCTTGCCGCCGGGGTGTGTGTTGCCTTATTGAGGAGCTGAGGTTGCTTTGGTTTGGGTGAGGATCGGTTTGCACTTCTAGCTAGTTACCTATGGTGGGGATTTTTTTGGTGGTTCTTTGAATGGGGTTCTAGTTTTTGGCCTGCTTCGTCTGGATCCGATGGTAGAGTATCCTTTGGGATGGCCTAGGTTTTCTTTTAGCCGGATTCTCTGGAGATGCTATGCCCATAACTTATTGTTGACTTGTAGGGGTCTCCAACCGCTTATGTTTGGCGACCCTGTGCACAGGGTAGGTTGGTTATTTATTTTGGCCGGTTTTGAGCTGGAGTCTTCCGGGGCTGATTTGTCGTTGCTTTTTTTGGTTGGCTAGGAGCCCATCTACACCTGGTACTTTGCTTTTAGACCTATGATGGTTTCCTTTTGGTTGTTCCTTGGACCTCTGATGGTTCCCTTTTGTCAGAGTCTTTATTTGGCTGTGGAGGTTTCCTTTTCTTTGCTTACTCAGGCTACGTCAGTTTACTTGGTTGGTTGGAGGATAAGCCCCTTCGATCTCCTCAGCTTGGAGGTTTTGGCTATTCTCTCAGCTTTATAGAGTTTTTTTGGCAAATCTTCTTAGGAGAGTAGGTCCTTTCTTGTCTGAGGTTTGGAGCTTTTCGAGGTGCCGAGTTCCAGCAGGATTTTGTTTCTTTTGTGTTGGATGACCAGTTCTTCTCGCTGACTGGGTTTTGTTTGCTTAAGTTGGTTTTTTCTCTCCTATCTATGCGGGTTGTGCGTGGAATATGTTTTGTTAGATATGACAGCGGGGGAACAGTGTGTCTTGCTACTGCTGTTGTTAGATTTGGTTATCTTGTGTGTCCTTTTGGTTGGAGGATTCTTCCTAGATGTTAGTTGATGTAATTACCTGGGGTATGTCCCTTGGAACCATGTACATTTTTTTTTATGTTACAATTAATTACCAAAAAAAAAATATTCATATTAGTTAGCATTTTAAATAATTAAAATTCTCAATGACTTAGAATAACATTAAAATTGTGCAACATAAAAAAAATGAACTAAAAGAATGTAGAAGGACTTGAACTTGGGACAAAAACATAAAAATTATAATAATTACCACTCGTGATCACAAGATCATCGATATGAAATTTTTTAAAATATTTATATTAAATTTAAATCCAAATGGGGCCTTAAATTTTAACAAAAAATTGGGGACCCAAGGGGGCGGCATTGCCGGCTTCCTCTCATAGCCGACTCTGCACTCTCTCTCCCTCTCCCTTACCTAGGTGACAGCTGGCCACCCACATATGGCTGACATCCTTATGCAGTGGTCATGTCCAGTAGCAATGCCAGGTACTTGAGGACCTTTTTAGAGGTTGGGAGGGATGCCACATTGACTTACGCACATTCCATTATGCCTGGAAATATCTTCACGTGGTGAATCCTCTCTCATGAGAATAGTCTAGGGGAAGAGAGATGAGCTACCTTGATGAACCGTTTCTTTGAACTCCAAGCCTCAAACTTAAGTGGTCCTGCATGACGGTTGTGGATCGCTTGGTGTCCAGTAACTGGGGTATTATCCAAGGTCCTGCTACAGGCCTAGTAGGACGATAGTACTTTAGTGCATCACTGTAACCTCTGGAAATCTTCTTAAGTAGAGATTATAGATGGCAGAGATGAACTGCTGGGTGGGAGAAAAGCACAGCCAAATCAATGGAAACCCAAGCTTGGGTTCCATGTGGAAGGGCACACTTGACTGGACGACAAGCATACCTGTATCCCTTGGAGCTGTCATTTGTGTCATGACAAGAGGCCGAACATCTGGCTGTTATCTAATTGAATCAGGTGCCATTGCAGGAGAACATGTGGCATCGAGATCTGACATGGCAATAATGCAAATATGCCACATGGATAGTGGGCCCATGTGCCTAACACAAGTAATGGATTGCTTTTCGCCTATTTTGAAACTATTTACGTTTCTTGTTCAGTTTTTATGTAATTTTGGTTTTGAAAAACTTCTATATAATATGAGATATGGATGATTCTATATTTGGTAAAGCATGTGATTATCTGCAGCCCCCATGTATAATGTTCAAAATACAGTAAAATGAAAAAGGCAAACAGGATACTGGTTTGGGGTGTGGAATGAGTATTCCATCGTATGTTTTATTTTCATATATGGAGTATAAAGGTAATTATTTTGCAGGAAAACCAAGATGGAGCAAAATGAGATGGGATGCCAAGCTCCTCCAGAATCTCCAGTCCTGTGTGTCAACAACTGCGGATTCTTCGGAAGTGCAGCGACCATGAACCTGTGTTCCAAGTGCCACAAGGACTTGATGCTGAAGCAAGAACATGCAAAACTTGCTGCGTCATCCATTGGGAACATTGTAAATGGCAGCTCCAGCACTCCCGGGAAGGTGTCCGATGCTCCCGTTGCTCTTCATGTACGGGCTGGTTTGTCAGACTCCCCAGTTACTGCAATACAAGTGTCTTGTCCATCGTTGGTAAACGAGAACAATGAGAAAATTAAAGAAGGTCCGAACAGGTGCACCGCTTGCCAAAAGCGGGTTGGCTTAATTGGTTTCAATTGCCGATGCGGTAACCTCTTCTGTGCAGTTCATCGGTACTCCGACAAACACGACTGTCCCTTCGACTATCGTTCGGCTGGTAGGGACGCTATAGCCAAATCCAACCCCCTTGTCAAGGGTGAAAAGCTTGATAAGATCTGAGTGTCTTTAGACTGAGAGTTGAATGAACCGCGAATATGATAGTTCTCTTTCCTATCCAGTCTTCTTGGTGGTCACTTCTCTTTGTAGGTGCCCCTTGTGTGTGATTGGTATGATGGTTGAAGGCAGGAAAGTTGGGGCAGCTCTCCAACCTGAAGAACATTGTTTTCTTGTTTATTGGCAAGGATGTATCGAATGGTGTGTGGCAGGGTTTGTTCGTTCGTGCTGGTTTGGTGGACATTCTAGTGGTTAGTTTTCACTTTTATATTTTGCTGCAGGTTTTTATACTCGGGTAGCTTATGGTAAGAAAAAAGTGTCATCTCGGGTTTGTGCAGAATTCGAATGACATGACTCAACTATGATTAGGTATTTATATTGCATCTTGGCCTTTTCATTGTATTACATTCTTATATTCTCTTTTGTGCTTCCATCTTTCCTTTATAAATCTCATATTTGTGTTTCAAACACGGTATCAGGGCATTCATATTTAAGGAACCTCTGATTGTTACGATCCTAGTCTCCTCCCCATTACTCCCAAACTTCTTGCTTTTCACCATTTAGCTGTGGGCATAAGACTAAGGTAGTGTTTGGTTCAATTGAATGATTTTGTGCAAGACTGGAATGACAATTCCTTGGTATATGCGTTGGAATGCTCATGAAATGTGGTTACTTTTGGAATTACCATTCCTACTTTTTTTTAGCTAATTAAATGTTGGATTGGATATATATTGTCACGCTCCAAAACTCGAGATCTCACTCACAAGAGAACCGTCATACATGAATTAAATATATCGCCTTCAGGCTTATAATACATAGTTCTAACACTATAAACATGTAAAACATTACATGATTCCAAAGAAATAAAAAGAAAACTACAAATCTTTCGCCTCATCTGGCTTCTTCAGATCAACCTACGTGATCATATGTACTTGAAAAACGTTTTCAAATACCACATTGTAAGCCAAAGTCCAATTGAAGCTAGACAAACATGTCAAAAAAAGCTAAATATGCTAACAAAATAATATGAAGGTTACAACTCTCCCGAGCCACAAAAAGGTTTTACATAATCAAAACGAAATGCAAAAAGATATGAAACTTTTCGACTCACGTGAGTCTCGAAAATAGTTTTCACACAAGTCAACAATGATCCACGTGCAATCTATGCAATGTAATTTCTCGGGCTTTCACCAAAGGACTGTAACCCCATCTAATGAATTTTTTCAGACTTTTACCGAAGGACTGCAGTCCCATCTAATGCATCGTTAACCAAAGTTAACATTCATTCAACCATGAACAAATATCATGCTTCACATGCAACACGCGCAACATATGCAACCCGCTTGATACACGCAACACATGCAACCTGCACAACTCGCGCACCACCTGCAACACGCGCAACCAACACAACACATGCAACTCGGAGCCACATAACCGCCCCTCACTATGCATGTATAAAACTAGAATTTTAATGTACAAAATCATTTACAAACACCACGTCTTACAAAATCACGGCATCCCTGAAAAATGACAACAGAACAAAAACAACCCCCAAGGCCTCATCACGACCAACCAAAAAAAAAAAACACCCCTACAGGAGTTCAGTCGACTGAACATTACCATTCAGTCGACTAAAAACTACTGGAATCTTAAGAAAATCCCAGTGCCCCAGATCAGTTGACTGAACTACCCACTTCAGTCGACTGAACCACCTCACTGTCCATTTAGTCGACTGAATTGCCCACTTCAGTCGATTGAATGTCAGAAAAAAACAAACCCTAATCGACGAAAAAAGCTTTTCAACCCCAAATCAAACCAAACAAACCCGCTTTTTGAAAACTGCGGACATACACGAGTCCAACAACATGTAATAAACCATGAAAATCCAACAACCTCGTAAAGAACACTTTAAAAACCTTATTTATCCAACCAAATCCGTTTCAAGAATAAAACCAATTTTTTTGAACATAAAACAACTTTTCATGCATTTATAAATGGTAAAAGGTCATACAATTTCACGTAGCACCTCTTTAAGACATGAGAGTGTAGGATTCTACTTCGTTGAGTTAAAAAACTCGACGCCTCGAACTCCGTAAAAAATGAACTTCGTCGAAACAAGATTCCGTTCGGATGAACGCGAAGCCCCCAACATGGATAACAAGGATCCGCTATTCGATTGCCAAAAATTCAAGTTCGGGCCCACCAAAAACTAGAGAGAATAGAGAGATTTTTTAGTGAAAAAGAAATATCTAGCAAACATCTCATCTAAATATCTAAGGGTTAGATATTTATAGGCCCGCCCCAAAAAAATCTTATTCTTTTTTTTAAATATCGCACCATAATGCTCAACAGTCTCGGGATTCAACCCGACATGCATTTCTAAGCTCGAACATACATAAAACACATATAAACATACTATTATAAAAATAATAAACAACACGTCGAAAAACATTGCAAAAATTAAAATGGGTTAGGGTCTCACAACTCTTTCTCCCTTTAGGAAATTTTATCCCCGAAATTCAACACCAAATCTCAAGCCAGACACCCTCCATCAACCACCAACAATCTCTTATGCAAACCCAGCAACACCGCACGACAGCAAAAATACCCTAGCAACTGAAACCCCAAGACTGTCGTCCCACGAAGTAAACACGTCTTCGAAGGATAGATCGCCACCAAGACCACCCGCACGCGCAAAGTCCCGTCAACACTACCGTTATCCATGCAACTACCACCATCGTCGCACTGCCACATACTGGCTCAATCGAACCTTGCGATGCACACCAAGGACTATCTTCATGAGTCCAAACACATGACGTCGAACCCCAACACCAGTCACATGAAGTCACATGTTCCACACACAAATCTTACTCAAGTTCTGATGATCCCCCGATAACCACCCACTTTAATGCCACATCGCTATCCTACTGATACTAACATCGTCATCACTGAAGCTGATAAGATGTTCTTCCACGAGCAACAATTTAAACACCCAGTTCTAGAGAAAAACTCACTTAATTCACTTGGAATACCAAATAACGCAATTCATCTAAACAGTCATCCTCTATTCGGTCTTCCATCACGAACCACAATTCTCACCTTGAAAATACATTAGGTGTCATACCATTGTCCACAACGAGAATTCGCACAACTGAAGACCATTCTGGTGACAGCCACAAAACCAGCATAGTCATCTGACCCCAACAAGTCACTTGGTTCTAATACGCCAAACAGACAGAACACTTTATAGGTACCCACTAACCTACACGAACTCAATCATATCTCCCGTGCAACAGCATATCACTACACAACTCAACGTACTGCCATCACATCACTCAAACCCAAGACCTATCCGTCAAGTAACCAACCAAGACTTGCCTTTCACATTTAACAATTTTCTCTTATACAAAACTCATCACGGCCCTTCCGTTCCAAACCTAATAATCACGTTAGTCCCGACAGGCCATACCAACCAAGGCTTCTCAAACTTCGAATCTTTTCTGACTCATATCTTACCATATCCTTGGAATCACCATCCGAACAAACGGTTACACCAAAACACAATACTTACCACAGTCGAAGACTATTCCTTGACTCAGTTCACAGCTCCAAATAGAACATGAACCCAAACTCCCAAGACCATCCATAACATAACCTTAATTCCTAGTAACATACTTTCAAGAAGATCCATCAACCAAAATCAAACCACTAACCATGCTTCAACTACACCCGAACAAAACTCTGTTCATACAAACGCTCAACAGTTTATCAACCAATGTCAACTTCACGTGGCTAACCTCCAACTTACCAATGAGTTCCACTACACACCAAGCGATCGACACTCAACCCACACACCTTTCCTCTCAGCAATCGACAACAACCAAGCACATATCCGAGACCCAAACCACGGCCTCGCTCTCTTCAAGGATACACAGTTCATATGTATAAAAAAGACACAACAATTTAAGTTCGATCTATCATATTATTTCTAATATATACTATATAATCATGCTAACACTTAGTTAACTATATACGATCATGCTAACACGTCTTACATACCGAGGAGAACCAACAAGAGTGATGCGTCAATTTGGATAACCTACTTAGATTTCTTGCTAAAAAACACGTCGGCTAAACGCATTTCTAACTTGGCTTCCAAGTTTGTTAATCTAAACGCCCGAAGGCAAGACTAACCAATCCTAACGTTCAACCCCCATGCTCACATATACACAAAATTCTCATGCTCAACAAATTATCATACTTATGTTATCGAAACATCTAAACACATACAATCAAGCACACGCAATTAACCTCACAAGGTGATGCACCCTCCCACAGCTCTTAGGTATTCGAACCCAGAGCTCTGATACCATGTTGTTACGCATCAAAATCTGGGGTCTCACTCATAAGAGAAAAGTCATACATGAATTAAATATATCCCCCTCAGGCTTGCAATACGTGGTTCCAACACCATAAACATGTAAAACATTACATGATCTCAAAGAAACAAAAAGAAGACTACAGATCCTCTGCCCCATCCGGCTCCTCCAGATCAACCTACGTGATCATATGCACCTGATAAACGTTTTCAAATCCCACACTATGTGCCAAAGCCTAGTAAAAACAAGACAAACATAGAATAAAAGCTAAACATGCTAGCAGAATAATATGAAGGTTACGACTCTCTTGAGCCACAAAAAGGTTTTACATGATCAAAACGAAATGCAAAAAGATATGAAACTTTTCAACTCACACGAGCCTCGAAAACAGTTTTCACACAAGTCAACAATGATCCACATGCAATCCATGCAATGTAACTTCTCGAGCTTTCACCGAAAGACCGCAACCCCATTTAATGCACCTTCTCGGGCTTTCACCGAAGGACCACAGCTCCATCTAATGCATAGTTAACCAGAGTTAACATTCATCCAACTTTGAACAAATATCATGCTTCACATGCAATCCGTGCAACACACGTAACACATGCAACCTGCACAACACACGCAACACATGCAACCCGCACAACTCGTGCACCACTTGCAACACGCGCAACCAACACAACACATGCAACTCGGAACCACATAATCGCCCCTCACTATGCATGTATAAAATCAGAATTTTAATACACAAAATCATTTACAAACACCACGTCTTACAAAACCACGTCATCCCCGAAGAATGACAACAGAACAAAAACAACCCTTAAGGCTTTATCACGATCAACCAAAAAGAAAGAAAAACACCTCATACAGGAGTTCAGTCGACTAAACACTACCATTCAATTGACTGAAAAGCTACTGGAATCTCAAGAAAATTCCAGTGTCCCAGGTCAGTCAATTAAACTACCCACTTCAGTCGACTGAACCACTCCATTATCCATTCAGTTGACTGAACTGTCCACTTTAGTCGACTGAATGTCGGAGAAACGCAAACCCTAACTGATGGAAAAAGCTTCTCAGCCCCAAATCGAACCAAACAAACCCGCTTTTTAAAAATCACAGACATACACGAGTCTAACAGCATGTAATAAACCATGAAAACCCAACAACCTCGTAAAGAACACTTAAAAAACCCTATTTATCCAACCAAACTCGTTTCAAGAACAAAACCAATTTTTTTGAACATAAAATAACTTTTCATACATTTATAAACGGTAAAAGCTTGTATAATTTCACGTAGCACCTTTTTTTAAGATATGAGAGTCTAGGATCCTACCTCATCGAGTTAAAAAACTCGACGCCTCGAACTCCGTAAAAAACGAACTTCGTCGAAACGAGATTTCGTCTGAATGAACGCAAAGCCCCTGGCGTGGATAACAAAGATCCGCTATTTGATCGCTAAAAATTCAAGCCCGAGCCCACCAAAAACTAGAGAGGAGGCAAAAGTTTTTGTGTGAAAAAGAAATATCTAGCAAGCATCTCATATAAATATCTAAGAGTTAGATATTTATAGGCCCGCTCCAAATATATATATATATATTTTAAATTTCGCACCGCAACGCCTAATTATTTTGGGGTCCAACCCAACATGCATTTCTAAGTTCAAGCATGCATAAAATACATATAAACATGCTATTGTAAAAATAATAAACAACACGTCGAAAAATATCGCAAAAATTAAAACGGGTCAGCGTCTCATATGTATTCGAACGGAATCACCATTACATTTCTCTTTTCATTGTAACCAACTAAACATAGCCTAAATTATGGGAAATATTGTTATACATTGAAGGTATGTTGATTAATGTTTGGGACTGTTTTCCCATCCGTTCATTCGTACAGATGGGCAAGCATTTGGGGCCAGAAAATTTGTGTTTTCTATGGATTGTGGATTCTACCTGCTGAGGATATGTCGTGGCACAGATTAGGATGGGTATATTTGAGAATTGTGGTTTTCACAGGTTTTCTTCTGATGGCTTCAGATAATGCAAGTTTGTCAATAACAACAATTCTTGCTCGCATTTAGATTCTGATTGTGAAACTTGGTATTTCGTTTCTCACGAAGGTATTAAGACTGAATCCAATGGATTTCGTCTCCGTATTTCTTTCGAATCTTATCTCTCTCCCTCTTACTAGCTACTTTATTGGTCCGTTGATGACCCGAATGAGTAATGACCCGCCCATGGGAGTATCATGATTCTGGGGATGAGAGCAAGATTGCAAATAATTCAATCCGTATTAATTTTGTATGCTAGTGGATTGGAAGTATTAATTGTGTATGCGAGTGGATTGGATTTGTGGATTGGCTTTGACATGAATTGGGTGAAAAAATGAAGTGCGTGGATTGGCTTTAGGTGAGTTGGTGACAAATTGAGATGAGTGGGTCGGGTGAAAAAAAATAAGAAAATGAATTGGTTGTGAGATATATTTTTTTAGGGCTTGGTTGTTAACTAGTTTAAAAATTAGTATTTTTTTTATTTTTTTATTTTAGTTAAAAAATTAAATTTGATTTAAGTAGGTTGTTTGGTAATTTATCTTTTAATTTAATTTTTTTTAAGTTGGTTATTTAGGTAAAAAGTTAATTTTTTTATTTTTATTCAAATTGAATAATTTTGTCTTTTTATATAACAATTCTATCTAGTTGATAGTAGTAATAATTAGTTATGGATAATGAATATTATTGTATTTTAAAAATAGTTGGGGTTTTGAATAATATATTTTAAGAGTTAATATTTTGATTTAATTTTTTAACTTCTTAATTTTTTTGCTTTTTTACCATTGGTCTATATTGATTTTTTTGCGTTTCTAACTAAAAAATTAAAAAGTTAGAACTACCAAATGGGCCTTAACCTATCATCCCTGTTAACTTAAAGTGTATATATTAGTTATTGTATTGTTATATATCATGAATTTTAATTGTGTGTATATATATACACACAATTATTTAATTTTTTTAATAATTTATAAGCAAAAAAATTAGAGACAATTATGATGTTGATTGCTGTTATATATTTTTACTTTTTAAATTTGTACAAAAAATATAAAAAAAATATAATAAATCTTGTCAACAAAATAACGAACAAAGATCTCGCAAATCTTATCATAAATACAATAAAAATAATAATCAAATATCTATATCCAAAAATAATGCAGTATGCTAGAAATGTGAAAAAATTAGACATTATGCAAATAAATATTTAACAAAACAAAATATCAATAAATTAAATTGCTCTGAAGAAGTGAAACAATAAATTCAAATTTTTTTACTTAACAAACAACCTCCAAGATGAAGAAAATCATAATACATCTCAATCAGAAAGTGAGTATTCGAATTATCGAAACCAAGAAAAGAAATTATTGAAACTTCAAGTGAATCTGATAAAGAAACCAATGATTGTTATAATAAAAGCCAAACACAAAAAAATTATTATTAAGTAATTTTAAAATTAAATAAATTAAGTATTAATATTTTATCACAAAAAGATTATTATTTAATTCTTTTAATAATTTATAAGAAATAAATTTATAGACAATTATCATGTTGATTGCTGTTATATATTTTTATTTTTTTAAGTATGTATTGTAAGAAAGCTTTAGTTATGTTGTTATTACAGTATAATTATTATTATTTGTAAGGGGATAGAATCCCATATTATCCGGCTAAGGACTCTTAACTCACTTTATAAGATGTGTTACACCCTCAATCTATCAGGAGGCATTTTCCTTTGAGGAATAACAAAATCGTGTGTACTCAAGTGGTGAAAATCGAATAATATCTTGGTGCAGACTCCGGCAAAGGGGTAGTCCTTTCAATTGGCGTCGTCTGTGAAAATCCTAGTTCCACCACGTGAACCCACACGTTGGGGGGTAATGTAAGAAGATAAAATCCTATATTGCCCGGCTATAGATTTTCAACTCATCTTATAAGGTGTACTACACTCTCAACCCACTAAGAGATTTTTTCCTAAAAAGAAAAACAAAATCGTATGTGGTCAAGTAGCGAAAATCGGACCATGATATTAGTGGGTTGAGAGTTGAGAGTGTAGGAAAATTGGATCAAGATAGGAAAAAAGTTTTTTGGTAGGTTGAGAGTGTAGCACACCTTATAAGGTGAGTTAAGATCTCTTAGCCGGGCAATGTAGGACTCTATCCCTATACAATATTATTAAATGATAATTGCTGTCTTTAGTTATTGTTTTTTTTTTCTAGACATGTTAAAGTATCTACTTTTTAAAATAATATAATTTTTTTATATTTAAAATTTTAATTTTGAAGTTTTCACCATTCAACTCATTAAACTGTTTAAATTATGAGTTAAAGTTAAGAATTTTTATTTACCTCGTTAATTTTAACAATCGGTAGATTGACATCAAACTGAAAAAAAAAAATTACCAGCAAAAAATAGGACGATACTTGGATTGTGCAGTGCCGTGCTTGTGTCGTTTCTTATCATACAAATTGAGATGTCGAGGAAGCTAAGATCTGTTTGGTTGTGTTTTTTAAAATTACAATTTAAAAATTAATTTTAAAAAATAAATTTAAAAATTATTTTCTAATATTTTGAAAGAAAAATACATTTTGTGTACTATTTTTAGAAACCTAAACTCAAACTCAAATCCGCTAAACCCAAACCCAAATCCTAATCCTAACCCTAACGCTGGCAACACCCAAACCCAGAGCTCGCGTCGCCACAGATGAGTAACAGAAAACCTATTCGCAACGACGGCAGTGATGGTGGTAGCTCGACGAGAATTAGACCCCCTTGACAATAACAATCTATGTTTAATTTTGTCAGAAAAATGCCTCGCGACGACGACGGCGATGGTGGTAGCTCGGCGACGACAATGAGAGGCCGGTGACGATAGTGGATGCTCGACGGCGGCGGCGGTGGCGAAACTTGAAACCGTAGCTGACGACGACAACGACAATTTCGAACGGCGAAGAAAGGTCTCGACGACGACGATGCCTTTGACAGCGAAGAAAGCTCACGACGATAACGGCGACTTCGACGGCGAAAAAAGCTCACGACAGCGACGGCGATGACGAATTCAAAAGGCGATGACGACAACTTCGAACGACAACGACGGAGAAGAAAGCTTCTCTGTGTTTGGGTGTTGTCTAAAGAAAAACGAATCAAAATTTTTAGTTTTTTAGTTCAAAAAAACTAAAAAAACTGAGTTAAAAATTAAGGTTTTTTTGAAAACAAAAAATGACATTTGCAACGAAAATTGCTACCAAATAAAGTTTCAAAATTTTCAAAGTATAATTCTCTGAAAACTGTTTTCAAAAAATAGTTCCAAACGGGACCTAAGATTTTTTTCCCCAGAATTTATTTATCTTTAAATAAAAAAGTAGATCGCTTTTACTTTTTAGATTTCTCTTAATTAGAAAAAAAAATTGATAATTGAAAAAAAAATTTAAAAACTAGTTTTTAGTGAAAATATACCTTTTTTTGTGTATATTGAACATTTTCTTTATGGCTATTAAAATTGTTTTGCTGAATGAATAACCATTTGTGGACATTGCGTGGAGAGCCGTCCCACGGGTTGGGTGGACTGTTGCGGGTTTTTAACCTTTTTCCTTTTGTTTTAGGGCCCAAGGCTGGGCCGCGAACTCTGATCAACAAGAGGGTTCGCGTTTACGTTTTTTCCTAGATGTATGTGGGTTAGGGTGGGCTCAGGTTGGCCCCACGAGGCCCACATACTTCTAGCCTAATTTACAATCCTAAACGTAGTCTTTAACTTTGTGAGGATATGATATTATAACAAAAGTTTAAATAATTCAATTTTACTAAAAATAAAAGTAATGTTAAATTCCAGACAAAAAATAATAGATTATAAAAATAATACGATGAGAAAAATATATGGCTTATGAGATTGGGAGACATATAATCGTTATCCTAAAATCTAAATTCTTCTTCACGTAAATGTTCAAATGGAATACATCATTTTTTTCAAAATATGACTGAAGTGCTCACAACTCATACTTGTCAATATTTATGTTCACTGGAAGAATATAAACAAGTCATGAACTAAAGTTGCCCACAAAATATGACACAATAGTATAATACTATGATGAAAAACTTATTTTAAAAAACACTTTCTTTTTCTACGTGTATTCATATTCTTTTCATACTTCTTATTACAATTTTTTAGAGTATCTAGGTATTTACATGAAAAAAAAATAATATACCATGATAAAAAGTACATACATATATACTTTTTAATTTAATACGACTAGTATGATTTGAATAGGTTGTTAATTTTAGGAAAAATTAGTTTAGGATCCCATGTAGGGAACTTGTATTCTATTATGTATTTTATTAAATCCTAATTACTTTTTTAATATTCCATTAGATCTTATTTTTAAAATTTATTAATTATTTAGACAATTAATCCCTTATAACTAAACTGCTCGCAGACTTTCTCTCTCGTGCACGAAAGTGAAGATGCTGCCACCAACCCTCACCGTCGTCGCCCTCGCTCAACTAGATCTACCAAATTTGGCATCTGAATCACTCGATTTGGTCGCCGGCGATGATGAAGAACAACTCGATCTGGTCGTCGTTGTAGATCAAGTCGATTCGGTGGCAGAGGCGACCACAGCGCCACTTGAAGACGTCAGCTTCAGCGGCAGAGGCAACCACAACGCCGACCGACGACGATGGCAGTGCTGCTAGGTCGGGCGACGGGACAGATAGGGTTATCAGTGCTAGTGCGAGATATGGCGGCTGAGAGCTGGAGGAGCGGCAGGTAGACTGGGGGTACTCAAAGTGGGTGGTGGCGCTAGACCTAATGTGGATCCTAGAGGAGCGGCAGGCCGGCGGTGCTGTTTTCTCTCTCTCTCTCTCTCTCACTCTTTCTCTTTGTGTGTGTGTTTGTGTGTCTGGTGGCGGTGGTGGTCTAGTTTGATGTTGGTGGTTGTGGTCTGGTCTGATGTTGGTGGTAGTGTTGGTGGTGTTGGTGGTGGTTTGGTCCGGTGTTGGTGGTTGTGGTCTATTGGTGTTGGTTGTGATGGTGGTTGTGGTCGTGATGGGTGGTTGTGGTCTATGGTCTAGTCTAGTGTTGGTGGTTGTGGTCTGGTGGTGTTGGTGGTGATGGATAGTTGTAACAAATATTTTTTTTAAAAAATAATAATACATTTGTAGTTATACAAATATAATGTCTTATTTGTTCAAAAATAATAAAGCATTTACACATTCAGATACATATTCATTTTAAAATGTCTCATTTACATAAAATGTTTCATTTTGAAGAATGAGACATTTGTTATAAAATGTCTCATTTGTTTAAGAAATGTCGGTGGCGGTGTGTTGACTGTTTGAATAGAAAAAAAACATAACAGTAAAATTGTCTACATTCAATTTGATTTGATGGAAAATCTCACTCTTATAAGACTTACTAATACCACGGAAACCTATTCCTGTTCATCAACCTCATGTACCAAATGCGAAGATCACAATGATGGTAAAAGTATTTAGGACAAAAATCAGGAGAAGTCATTGAGAACGTTGACCAATTGCATAAACTGTTGATAATTTATTGGGGTGGCATCATTGATGATGATATCGATGAATTGGTTGATAATTTCAAGAAGGAAGATGTGTGGGATTTTGATAAGTTGTTTGATATTTGATGATGCACAACATAAAATGTACCCATGATGCGAAAGAACTCTGTTGGCGTTTGTTGTTGAGATGCTTCATGTTAAGGTATACAACAAATGGAGCAACAATTCGTTTGACATGATTATGAAGGTATTCAAGAAAATTCTACTAGAGTGTGACTCGAAAGTTCCATGGACCCTTTATGAAGCTAAGAAAGTCTTATGTGATCTAAGTTTAGGATACATTCCGATTCATGCGTGTAAATTAAATTGTGCACTTTTTTGAAAGGAGAACGTGAATCTTATGAATTGTCTTCAATGTAAGGAGTCTAGGTATAGGGTGAGTGATGGTAAGAGTAAGAAGATCCCTTAAAAGATATTAAGATACTTCACATTGACACCAAGGTTGAATGACTATATATGTCAACGAAAACAGTGCTAGATATGAGATGGTACAAAGATAAACGTGTGGATGATGAGGTGTTAAGGCATCTAGCTGATAGTGAGGAATCATAGTTGGGGATTTGCAAAATGTGAGGCTAGGGTTGACTATTGATGGTTTCAATCCTTTTAGTAATATGAACACATCATACGGTATGTGACCCGTTATTGCAATATCTTATAATTTCCTATCATGAAAGTGTATGAAAGTTTTTTTTTCATGTTGTCTTTGTTTATTCCCAGGAAATGACATGGGCACCTTGCTCTTGTGCAAACTTACGACACGCGATTCTCATACTGAAAAAGAATTTTATAGCAAAAACGTAAAAAAAAAGTTAATGAAAATGGGCCCG
>JAOTRH010000397.1:0-24424 GCA_034768845.1 Heliamphora exappendiculata
GCTGAGATATTTTGATGGAGCTTTCTTCTAAGCTAAGTTTCGATTTCCTCTGCCTTCTCTCTAGATTTTTGAGGGCCTGAGGTTCGATTTTCAGCAATCTGACTATGGATCCTTCATGTTGGTGCCGAGAGCTTCGTATATATCCAGACATAATTTAGTTTCGTCGAGGTTCAATTTTTGAGACGTCGTGTTTTGACTCGCCGAGGTAGGATTCTAGACCTACTACTATTATGAGGGTGTTATATGCAGTTATACTTGCTTTCACCGGGTAGAAATGCATGAAATGTTGTTTACATGTTTTAAACTATGGTTTTTTGGTAAAAGTGGAGTTTTTACGCCTTTTCTCGGTTGTATGCATGTTTTGGGTATGTGGTATCCGTGGTTTTCAAAAGGAGATTTGAAAACGAGATGTTTTATGAAAATGGTAAAAAAATGTGATTTTAGAGGTTTGAAGCTAACCCGCGGGGTTGAGTCTCACATTTTAAACGTTTTGTTGAAAATAGTTTTAGATCTCTATTTTGATGGATTGAATCTCTTTTATACAAGTATTGTATAAACTGTTTTATGGGCTTCGTAGTTGAGCAACGATTGATTTTTAAAATGTTTTCCATAGATGTATCGTAACAGAGTGTGATTTGAGTTGGGCTTCCATTGCTTCTCGGTGTAAGTCCATAAACGTGCGCAGACTGGGTTTGCTACGGTCCCTCGGGTTAATCCCCGTAAACGTGGTTTGATTATGTTTCGTCCATCGGTCGTGGAAAACTATAAAGAAACAAGTGTGTGATTTGGGTGCTTTTCCATAGGTCAGGGAAATCCATAAAGAAGTCGGATGCCTCCGTGAGTGGCGTTGTTGTTGTAACTCCGTATAAAATTTGTCATTACCTAGCAGGCCTTTAGTGGTTCAGGACTAGGGTAATGGGCAAGAGTTTATAGCCGTTACCTTTGTCTATACGACAGATTGGTATATAGGACTACATTTATATCTTTCTCCTCGGCTAAGTGGCCAGGGTGGAGCTTACTATTTTATTTACAGCTTTCCCTTAACTGCGGCATGATATCTGTTAGGATGATATGCATAGTTTGAAGGATGGAAAATGTAGGGTTTTATGAGATAAAACCTTTTTAGGACTTGTGAAGCCTGACGGAAAACTTGTGATTTTAGAAGGAAAACCTTTTTGGCTCATGTGGTTGAGGCCGTGTGTGTGTAATTACATAGCCTGCTTTACAGTTTTATTACCAATGTTCTATTGGGCTTCGGCTCACGGTATGGAATTTTGCTGTAAAACCTTTTTAGGTGAGCATGAAGAGTTGACCTAGTTGTAGAGGTGATAGAAGACTTGCTGTAATTTTTTCTATTTTTGTACATGTACTTTTACATATAATGCCTATGATGGCTGGTTTGTACGCCTCAGGGTGATATGCTTATCCATGTATGAGAATGCATGTTTACTGTTAATGAGAGTTGAACTTGGGAAAATATTTTTCCAAATGTTGTATTTTGATTATCAACTATGAAACTTATTTTTCCTTAAATTGGTGTTTTGGTGAGCTTTCACGTGACTCGGGTGTTCGGGGCGTGACAACAGACCCAACTAAAAGAAGAAAGACCAAGGACATCGTTTTCCTATGTAGATAATGTTTCAGATAATCGTTTGCAAAAATAATAATTTTGGTAGTTTTGCCTCCAACTGGTCATCTTCCTCATTTTGTAGTATCATGGTTTCTTCGGTTCGTAGCAAGACTATTGTAGAGCGAAGAGTGAAGCTGGACGAAAGTCTAAGTCCTATTGAGGTCTAGTTATAGAAGAAGACGTGTTCTTCTTTTTGCGTGGCCTCAAGATGGGTTTATCCTCTGCGAGACTTTAAGCTAAATGATGGTCGGTATGCTGCTTCTATTTATGTATTGACGCCACATATCTTTGGATCTGGTTCTTGGAACCTGATTATCTGGATAATAGTTTTGGATGTGGAAATGTTGAGGATTAGTTTGCTAATTTTGAGTCTTTTGGGAGAAATAAGCTATGATGGTCTGGCTCGCAAACATTGAACGTATCTCGAAAGTTATTGCCGTTCGTGAGGGCTCTGCAACTAAGGGAGGAATTGTAAAAGATAGTCGTTTCTCTTTAGTTGAAGCGGCTCACAACAAGGTTGGGTGGTTCTCGAACGAACATGGAAATTTCGTTCGGGATCCAAACTTTATTCGAAATTCAAAAGGTAGGGGTGGTGGTAGACCTCCATTTCGCAATGGGGGAGGGCCGAGGTTTGATGGAAGAAGGTCCCAAGGCTTGGGCTCTTCAAGACTAGTGGAAACACATTCTTGGGCTGAGATTGTCAAGTCGCCACCTACGTCGGTAGGGGACCTTGGTACAGGGGACTCTCAAGCTGCGGCTAAGGTGTTTGATGATATTGTAACACCCCGACCCTTCACATGGCAACGATATTGTCCACTTTGGGCAAAGCCCTCGTGGTTTTGTTCTTCTCAAGGGGTCACCCATCCTTGCATTGCTTCTGTCCAAGCACGCTTAACTGCAGAGTTTTGCTAGGGTTTCTACCACCTAGGAAATGGTCTCGTTGAATATAAGGGTCCAAGATTTTTCTTTTATAGCCCAGGAACTCCCTCTCTCTTTTCGATGTGGGATACCAGGATATCACAATCCACACCCCCCTTAGAGCTGCACATCCCCATGTAGTAGCTTGCTAGCTCTGGTAGCCTGCCAGTCCTTATCGACCTGCCTACTCAGTAGCCCGCCTACGTGTCACACGAAACAACAGGGACTCACACTCGGTGGTGAGGAGAGTCGGCTCTGATACTATCTGTAACACCCCGACCCTTCACATGGCAACGATATTGTCCGCTTTGGGCAAAGTCCTCATGGTTTTATTCTTCTAAGGGGGTCACCCATCCTTGCATTACTCCCGCCCAATCACGCTTAACTGCAGAGTTCTGCTAGGGTTTCTATCACCTGAGAAAATGTCTCGTTAAATGTAAGGGTCCAAGGTTTTTCCTTTATAGCCCAAGAACTCTCTCTCGTTTTTCGATGTGAGATACCAAGATATCACAGATATTTCCCAACCACGATCCGCAGAATCTCTCACCAACAGATCTTTGGGGGCCACTCTAGATTACGTGGAGGGTCTGGATTCTGAGGTGGTTGAGATTGAAAGCAACCTTATGGATGTAAAAACATGGGAAGACTATCTTATTGGTTATTTCCTTGATTCTCCTCTTGCATTTGGGTTAGTCAGAGTAATTGCTAGAACCTTGTGGGACCAAGATGGGTTGACTGAGATATTGGGAAATTATAGGGGTTTCTTCATTTTCAAGTTCAAATCAACAGAAGCCATGAACCACATTCTGGATAATGGTCTTTGGAATTTCTCGGGTAAGCTGCTTATACTACAACAATGGAAAAAATGTTTTAAATTTGCTAAGTAGGCATTGTCCAAAATTCCAGTTTGGGTGAAACTTCATGACCTTCCTTTGGAGTTTTGGAATACTCTGTGTTTAAGCCGAATAATAAGTGCCCTTAGGGGTCCCTTTACACTTGGACCGTGCCATAAACTCCAGGCAACGCATTTCCTTTGCAAGGTCTTGTGTAGAAGTTGATGCGGGAAAACCCCTGAAGCATTCGGTGCAGATTAAATGTGAAGGAGACACTGTGCTCGTGGGAGTGGAGTATCAAGGTCTGCCCCCTATGTGCTCTATTTGCAAAGCTTTTGGCCATGATACCAAGTCTGAAAAATTATCCAAAAAAAGATACCAAGAAATGTAAACTTGCTAAATCGATGGCTCAATCTGATTGGACACCTGTTGGTAAAGGGAAGGCAGTTGTGGGTGATATCCAGGTAATGGCTGCGGTTCCTCAGCCCCCCTCGACCTCTAATCTCATTCCATGTGAAGTTATCCAAGGCAAGGAGCAATGTATCACTGCGGCTACGGGTCCTAGACAAGATACTACGATGAATCAACAAGCTGCAACTGTTAAACTTCCTTATTCTGTAGAAGTTGGAACCAGTCCAGTGGTTTGATCCCCAACTACTAGAAGCCAATCTATCCAAGCTTTGGAGACTGTCCTTGTTGCGGGTCAAGGCATTGAACAGGAACCGTTTTCCCCAGTGGAGGTTAGTGATCCAAAGAAAGTCTCATATTCCCCCCACGATTCAGTGGGTAGGATGGTTAACAACAGCAAGAAGAAGAAAAAAAGGTTACTTCACTAACCATCTTTTTTTATGTCTAAAATAATCTCGAGAAATATTCGGGGTTCTAATAATAAGATAAAGCAAAATGATCTTAGAAATTTTGTTAGGAAATATCAACCTAAATTTATGGCTATCAATGAAACTAGGGTGAAATAACATAATGCTTAGTCCATTTTTGAAAGGATCTGGCCTAATTGGAACTTTGCTCATAACTACAATTTCAGTGAGTTGGACAGGTTGTGGATGTGCTGGTAGCCCAATTTTGTTAAGGTAGATCTGGTGGATGTTGGGGATCAATGGATCCATTGTCGAGTTTGTTACATGGAGGAGGATGAGTCCTTTTGGTTTAGTTTTGTATATAGTCTTAATACCCCAGGGGAAAGAACCAGTTTATGGAGTAAACTTATCTTTACTGCTCCTGGACTAGCTAGGTCCCCTTGATTGATTTTGGGAGACTTCAATGCTGTTTTTTTTAGGTAATTAAATGTAACATAAAAAAAAAAAAGAGTATATAAATACAAGGGGCATACCCCAGGCCTTACAAAAACACCCCAAAACATAACCAAAAGCAAAGAGGCTTTCGGCTAAACCACAACCAAACAGAACAACCAAACAACAAAACAACGACCGAGGGACCTAAACGGGAAGGCCTTAGCAGCCACCCCCATAATTGAGGAATAATGGGAGAGGAAGTGGCCACCCAACGAAAAGTAGCAACCCAACCAGGCCACTGAACCTAACAACGAACAGCCAACCACCTAAAACTGCAGCAACAACAACCAGAGACTAAACTCTAAAACAGCAACAAATAGGAACAGGGAACAGACCCGCAAAAGGCCTACAGCAGCAAACCCATAACAGCCTAAGCAAAACCAGCCACAAAAAAACTGTAACAGCGGAGAGCTAAATTCGCCCAACCAGAAAGAGGCTAGCAGCAGCAAACAACCAAAACAAAACACTAGCCCACAAGCCCACCAGCTAAGCCAACAAGCTGCCACCACAGAAGCCAAACCCGCAACACCAAATGAGAGCCAAACGAAAGTTGTAGAGACAGATACTATAGATAGCCCCCATAGATAGGATAACAAATGAGATACACAAGCTAAATGAACAAAGGGAAAGGCTATGAACAACCCTCATAGCTAGGGAACAAAATCGTAGAAATCCGCAGAAGGAGAGGCCAGCAGAGGATATCCAGGCATCTTATCGCAGGGACTTCTTCATTTTCGGATTGGTAAAAACAGAAGACCTGAGATACATAAAGAACCCATGAGAAAATCATGCAAGGAGAACACACACACACACCCAGAGACATCACACTCTCCATGCATGTGTATCCCTCAACACTCCAACAGAGAAGATAGAAGCAAATCTCACATCCACTGCTTCTAAGGCCACTACACAAGAAGCAAACGCAGTTCAAAATAGTTAGCAAAATCTCACATCACTCACTCAATATGGTAGGTTCTCTGACAGCCCAAACAAAAACATCCCAAAACTCACTGCTCCTAAATCTTCCACGGAGACCTACAGAGCAAACAAACTTACAGGGAATAAGGATTAGAAACCTCGCACACACTCGCACAATATAGGTGAGACAGTCAACCCTCCAAGGAGGAGGAAGGGGAAAACCTCACAAACATCCATGCTGTATAAAGAAATAAACAGTTAATAAAAAGAATTATTGAAAAAGATATCCATCACCAAGCTCCATTCACCTTGAATCTCCATATTAATCTGGGACACAGACACTCTCCTAAGGGAGGAGAGCCTCCCTCTTACATCTCAGAGATCTCCCTGAACACACCCTCCAACCTTTAATTTTTCCCTGAAACCTTCTAAGGTTACACTCCTTCCAAAAACAATAGACAGAGATGGAAAGCACTAGTCTCTTAACGCTAGTACCCAAGGATTTACCAACTACCCTAGTGGCAAAAGAATCTCTCCACACCATCTAAGAACCCGTAGTCCAACTTACCTTGCATTTGGCTAATACCCTAGTCCAAATAGCCTTAGCAAACGAGCAAGCAAAGAAAAGATAATCATGCGATTCAATAGCCTCGGAGCATAAGCAACAACTAGCATCACACTTAAGACCAAACATTCTAAGTCGGTCCCCCGTACTAAGGCGACCCCTCACTGGAACCCAAAGAATGAAACTGACCCTAGGAATATGATGTTTAAACCACACCAACTTACTCCATAACGGCACTGGCTTATGGACATGAATCTCCTCCCAAAGAGACCCAATAGAGAATTTGTTACCATTAAGGGTCCACTTAACACAATCACACTGGCTCGCACTGGGAAGGAAACGGATCTCCCTATGCATTTTCAACAGATCAATAGTAACCACGGAAGGCCATTTTCATTGGTTGCCATCCACAACCTATTTAACTTTAGCTTTAAGATCAAGCCTGGAATCATACACGATCTTATGCCCCTTAGCCTCAACCCGGGAACCCCAAGGATGCCAAGGGTCCAGCCACAAAAAAGTATCTTCACCATTACCAATACCATAGTGAATGAAGTGCTTGACCATCGGTCTAAGCTGGAGGAGTTTCCTCTAACTCTAGGATGCTAATTGCAGAATGATAACTGACCAAAAGGATGTATCGCGAAGAATATTGGATTTAATCCACATGCACCACAAGGACACATCACCGCCCATTAAAAGGAACTAGATATGCTTTAGCCACCGCGACTTTATTCCATAGATCTAAGGATTTAATCCCAACGCCTCCTTCTTTCCGAGGGACACACACCTCCCATGCCACTTTAGCACCCGAGGACTTCATCTCAGGACCACTCCACAAGAAAGCCCTAAGCAAACTCTCAACCTCACGTAACACTTTCTTGGGAAGAATAAACAAAGAGGACCTAATTACCCAAAAAAAACAAAGAGGACCAGTAAACCAGCATGGAGAAGAGGATAGAGCCAATAAGTTGGACTCTACCAGCATAAGAAAGAAATTTACTAGTTCACATCTTAATCCTATTAGCTATCCTATCAATGAGAGGCTTACAATCCCTATATGCAAGCTTAGTGGTGATAAGGGGAATCCCTAAGTACCTAACAGGAAGCGAACCCTCACGAAAACCAAGGACGTACAAAATCTATTTCTTCAAAACACTTTCAATCCTCGAGAAGTAAATGTCACTTTTTTGGGTTCTGGGGGAAAGGCCAGACAACTTTTGGTAACCATCCAGAACTTGCCGAATAACACACACAGAGGTAACATCATCTTTCGAGAAAATCATAAGGGCATCAACAAAGTAAAGATGAATAATCTTATTCTTACTACACCGCCAGTGATAATTAAAAGGAACCTCATGCGTATGCTTCACAAACATCCCGACCAGAACCTCCATGGCCATCACAAAAAGATAAGGAGAGAGGGGGTCCTCTTGCCGAAGACCTTTCTACCCCAGAAAGAAACTATTAAGCTCACCATTAATGCTAATGGAAAAACTAAGAGATGTAATGCATTTCTTGATCCAATTGACCATTCTCTCTGAGAACCCCATACATCTAAGAACCCCAACCATAAAGTCCCAACGCACATTATCATAGGCTTTCATGATATCAACTTTAAGGGCACACCTCGGGCCATGGCCTTGCTTGTGATAGTCCCTCAGGAGCTCCTGAGAAAGGAAAATATTGTCCACAATCCGTCGCCCCTTAACAGAAGCTGATTGAGCAAGAGAAATGATCTCAACCAAAGAATCCTTAATCCTATTAGCAATGATTTTAGAAATGCATTTATAGATAGTATTACAACAAGAAATAGGCCTATACTCCTTAATGGTTGAAGGGTTAGGGACTTTAGGAATTAACGCAATAAGGGTAGTGTTAATTTCCCAAAGCATATGACCAGAATCAAAGAAGCTTTTAATCGCCTTAGTAACAACTTGACCCACAATATCCCACGCATACTTTAAAAAACCAACTGAGAAACCATCCGGGCCAGGGGCTTTGTTAACTTTAAGGGACCACATGGTGACACGAATCTCTTCCTCAGAGACATCTCTCATCATATTGGTAACACTCTCAGAGGACAACCGCTTAGTGATAAACCCCTCCAAGTCACTAATCCTAATCCTATCGATACTAGAGTCCGTACCAAGAAGGTTCTGGTAATATCCAACAATGTGATCAGAGATGAGATGCTTCTCAGTATGAATCACGCCATCCTCACCCGCAACAGAGGCAATGCGAGGCATATTCTGCTGAAAGTTAACAGATTCGAAAATGAACTTGGGCTTTTGATCCCCGAGATTAAGCCATTGGATCCTAGATTTTTGTTTCAAGAAACTGTCCTCAGCCAAGACAAACTCATCAAAGGATTTATAAGCCTCCTTCTCAATGTCAAACAAGGCTGTATCATTAGGGGCCTTGTCCAGCCTAAGCTGGAGGTCCTTAAGGATAGCCCTCTGGTTAGCCACACGATTAGATATATCACTATACGAATCCTTATTCAGCTTTTTAAGTTGCACTTTCAACATCCTCAACTTCTGACAAATCCTATACATGTCCGACCCAATAACAAAAGTGTGCCAAACATCCTTCACCAGGGGAATAAACTTAGAGCTCCTAGCGTAAAAATCAAAATATTTAAACGGCTTTCAAGACTTAACTCTACCAAAGTCAATTAGGATATCAATTCTAGCATGGTCCGAGATGCCCAGCGGACCAAAGAAAGCACTAGACTGCAACATAGAAGTAACCCAAGACTCGTTAAGAAGAGCACGATCAATCTTAGACTTGATAAAACTATCCCCTGCTGGTTATTAGACCAAGTAAACTGGATACCACTATATCTAAGGTCGTCTAACTAAGCCTCATACATGCACTTGTTGAGGTCATCCATGAGGTCATCCATATGCACAGGCCATTTCCCACACCCCCCAACACACTCATAAGGGTAACGAATAACATTAAAATCCCCCAGCACCAACCAAGGAGAGCTATTCAGGCTGGAAGCAAGAGAAACAAGGTTTTGCAAAGGCTAACCCTTTCTAAATGAGTGTTAAGCCCATATACAAAAATAACCCAAAATGAAGTTTTATCTTCCAAAAAAGTGGCATTCTTATGAATCCATTGACCCCCAAAATCAGTTGCTTGGAATGTAACAAAATCATGGGAAGGCCAAAACAGGAAGAAAAACCTTCATAATTATTTAATGTTATTTATGAAATTCCAGGAAGGAAAGGTTATTTCAAAAATCAAACCAGCCTTATCCTTTTTAATCCTTATTTCATTTAAAGCAAGCAATTTAACATGGGAAGACCTAACAAAACATTTCAATTCATTCTGTTTAAAAAAACTATTCAAACCCCAGATATTCCAAGATGTAATTGACATAAAAAAGGGTTAGGAAAGTAACCTTTTCTTTTTCTTCTTGCTACTGTTCATCTTCCTTGATCCTGAACCCTTTGGAGAAGACGAGGCCGGGATTGGCTCCAGATCATCCAACGAAGTAATAGGCTCTGTTTCAGTACCTTGGCCCACAACTAAGACTGGAACCATCTCCAGGGCCGATTTGCTGCGGGTAAGAGGAGATCGAACTACTATATTTGTAATCCCACTTTCGGTAATGGGAGGAGAAGGGGTAACCACCTTCACATCATTCACTTGAGGGGATTCAACAAGTTGCTTAATGGAAGGGGATTTGTCAGCTTCCACAGGCTTCAGAGCTTGTCTAGGTAGAGCCTCACAACGAACAAGATTTGAAGATGAGGGAGTGTCCACGGCAGGTACAACAGATTTAGGAACAGCATCCCCAGTATCAACCTGCTTGCCCTTTCCTACCTGAACCCATTCTTTAGAGCCTTCAACTGGTTTATGAAATTTATAGTGCTTTATGTCATGCCCAAAAGCCTTGCAATGCTCGCAGACTGAAACTTGTAACAAGGGGAATGGGTAACACGCGCGCGCTTTGTGTGTGCGAAAAAAGGTGCGATGGTGTGTGATACCAAACCCGCCGCCTAGGGTTTCTCTCTTCTTCTCTGTTACATGGCGAGCACTCTAGAGAGGGTTCCGAGCCCACCTATGGTTTCTTCTACGGTGGAGCGATGACAAGATAATGTATTAGTGGAGGGTTTCACCCCGTCCTCTCCTACGGGACCAAGGTCGCCGTCCAAACTAAGCAAAATTTTTCATGAAGCTAACAAAGTGCACAATGTCCTCTCTTCTCTTGACGAATTGGTGGATAAGGAAGAAATTGCTGGCATACGTGAAGGTGTCAAGTCCCTACATTCAGATTTGATCCCTGTGTTGGAAGCCCAGATCTTGCGGCTGAAGGAGATGAGTCCTTCTAAGGTCCCGTCTTCGTCTCACTAAGGTAACCCGACGGATGTGGATACGGAACCTGAAGTTGAGGAGAATGATGATTCCCTTGACTTGCTAAAATTGAATATGGCTCTCTATGATAAAGCTATGGCAGATAGTCAAATCGAACAACTTTCTGAGGTACGTGCACATAAAGAGGGTAAAGCTCCTATAGTTCCCCCTTCGGTTGAAGAGGCTCATACAAAGTTCGGATGGATTAATGATGAAAACGGTAACCCTATTTGGGACCCCTCTTTTCAGCCTAGAGTTAGGGGCCGAGGGGGACGTGGTCCATTCAGGTTTGGGGGAAGATCGTCTCAAACAAAGTATGTTGCTACTCGGTCTTGGACTAAGGTGGCATCGTCTAGCCGTCCTAGAGGAGAAGGCGTTGCTGACGGGTCAAAGCCTGCACCTAAGGTGTTTGATAGTTTGCCCAAAACAAAATCCTACGCTTTTTTCTTGACAAATTGTAGCACCTCGGGTACGCATCTTGAATTTTTTGAGCCTTCTAACCCGGACCTCCTTGATGTTATTGAAATTGATAAAAATCTTGTGGATGAAAAAGCTTGGGAAGATTGTTTGGTTTGTTATTTTTTGGATACTCCATTGGCATTCGGTTTGGTCCGAGCTACTGCGAGAACTCTATGGGAACAAGATGGGTTGACTGATGTGTTTGGGAGTGATAAGGGATTCTTTATCTTCAAGTTTAAGAGTGTTGAGGCTATGGTGTCTATTATGGATAGAGGTCCTTGGCATTTTTTAGGTAAATTTCTAATCCTACAACGCTGGAAAAAGAGATTTAAGTTCACTAAGGAAGCTATCTCCAAGATTTTGGTATTGGTCACACTACATGATCTTCCGCTTGAATTCTGGAATTTGGGATGCTTTAGTAGAATTGCTAGTGTTATTGGAACTTCTCTTTACTTTGACAGAGCTACAGATACCAAACAACGAAATTCATATGCTAGAGCCTGTATTAAGATTGACGCGTCCAAACCTCTGCGCCATTCGGTCACTATGAAGTGTGATGGGGACACAGTCATGGTTGGTGTTGAGTTCCAGGGCTTCCTGCTATCTGTTCACATTCAAGCTTTTGGGCATGAAACTAAAAAATGCAAAATCCATAAACCAGCTGCAGACCCGCAAGAATGGGTTCGAGTAGGTAAAGGTAAAGAGATTGAATATGAGGTTTGGATTGTTGATCTCCCTTCATTCCCTTCTTCTTTCAATTTGGTTCCATGTGAGGTTGTTCTGGGGAAGGAGAATCCGATACATCCTGATGATGCAGCTGCGATTTCGCAAAAGGACAGTCCAGAGAAAACTGACGTTGTGGCTACCAATCCGATTACACCTAGTGCTACACCTGGTAGCCCGGTTGCTAAAGTAGCAGAAGTAATGTCTTTTGTACGATCTCCACTTACTAGAAGTCAGGCAGCTAAAGGGCTAGAATCGATCTTGTTGGAAGGTCAACGGACAGAGTAGGACCCCTCTTATTCCAGATGATGAGGCTGACCGAGAGCGATCTACATCATCTCATTCGGGAAAGAAGCTGAGTAGTAGCAAAAAGAAGAAAAAAAAAATTTACTTTCCTAACTTTCCTATGTCAAATATTTTTTCTTGGAATGTTCGTGGACTGAATAGTAGTATAAAGCAGCATGAGCTTAGAGGTTTTGTTATGAAATCCCAGGCCAGACTTCTTGCTATTAATGAAACTAGGGTTAAAAAAGAGAAGGCTTCTTCAATTTTTGAAAAAAATTTCCCTGGCTGGCAGCTGGCTAATAATTATGATTTTGGGGCGCTTGGTAGAATTTGGGTTTGTTGGGATCCTGTTTTTGTTGATATTCAAGTTTTGGATAAGGGGGCCCAATGGATTCATTGTAAGGTGGGTTTAATTGAGAAAAAAGTCGAGTTTTGGGTCACTTTTGTTTATGGGCTCAACACGTATCCTGAAAGGGTGGGCCTTTGGAAGAAAATCAAGTCGTTAGCACCTGGCTTAGCTAGATCTGCCTGGCTACTTCTTGGTGATTTCAATGCTGTTAGGTATCCCTCTCAAAGGATGGGTGGTTGCTCTAAATGGCCGGGGCACATGGATGACTTTAATAATTGTCTTTTTATAATTGAGTTGGATGACCTTAGATATAGTGGCCTTAAGTTCTACTGGTCTAATAATCAAAAGGGTGCAGATGCTATTAAATCTAAGATTGACCGTGCCTTGGTGAATGATAGTTGGGGTATCCTTTTCCCCCACTCCAGTGCTCTCTTTTGTCCCCCTGGCCTCTCGGATCATTCCCGTATTAAAATTTTGCTCAATCTTGACAACCCCAAAGTGTCTAAACCTTTTAAATATTTTGACTTCTTGGCCAAAAGCCCTAAGTTTCTCCCTTTGGTTAGGGAGGTTTGGAATGAGCTAATTGATGGCTCTGAGATGTATGTTGTTTGCAAGAAGCTTTAGTTGCTTAAGGGGAAGTTGAAGTAGTTGAACAAAGAGTCTTATAACGACATGTCGGGTAGGGTTCAAAGCCAAAGAATTATCCTTGAAAACCTCCAACGGTAGTTGGATAGAGATCCCCATGATATTTTACTCTTCGACCAGGAGAGGGAAGCTTATAGGTCCTTTGTAGAGCTTAGTCTTGCTGAGGAGCATTTCCTCAAGCAAAAGTCGCATATCTAATGGCTTAACTTGGGTGACCAAAATGCTAAATTTTTATTCAAATCCACCAATTCCCAACAGAATAGATCTCGAATTTCGGTGGTTACTAGAGAGGATGGATCCCTCTGTTCTGATAGGGCCAGTATCTCTGAGCATATCGTTGATTATTATCAGGGCCTTTTAGGTACCGAGTCTACTCAGGTGAGAGTGGTTGAAAGCGAGTTAAGGGGTGTTATTAAGAACAATTTGTCTCGTCATAGTGTTGCCCATATGGACTCTGAGGTTACTGATGAGGAGATTAAGCAAGTTATGTGGTCGCTTAAGTCCAATAAATCTCCTAGTCCTGATGGGTTCTCATTGGCTTCTTTAAAGATGCCTGGGAGGTTGTTGGGGCTGATGTTACTAAGGTCATTTGGTGTTTTTTTGAGTCGGGTCACATGCTTAAGGAAGCTAACACAACTCTTATTGCCTTGATTCCTAAGGTTCCCAACCCTTCCTTTGTGACGGAATATAGGCCCATCTCGTGTTGCAATACCATTTATAAGTGTATATCTAAGATTATTGCAAACAGGATTATGGATCATTTGCATGAAGTTATCTCTCCTTCCCAATCAGCTTTTGTCAAAGGTAGGCGCATAGCGGACAACATATTTTTTTTGGGTAGTTAAGTTGGGGAAGGGGGATGGGAACCCTAGGGTTTGAACCCTGGAGCCATGTAGGGCATTGAGCTGCTCGGGCCACTGAGCTGCACCACCACATGCGGACAACATCTGCTTGTCCCAAGAGCTATTACGTGACTACCACAAGCAAAATATGGATCCAAGGTGTACCCTTAAGGTTGATATCATGAAGGCCTATGACAATGTCAGCTGGGACTTTATGCTCACCACCTTACATTGTATGGGTTCCCTTGAAAGGATGATTCTTTGGATTTGGGAGTGTATGATGTCTCCTAGCTACTCTGTTAGTATTAATGAGGAGTATGATGGCTTTTTTGTGGCAAAAAGGGTCTCGGGCATGGGGATCCTCTTTCTCCTTATCTCTTCGTTATGGCCATGGAAGTTTTGTCCGGTTTGTTTACTAGATACACTGAGGAGATGCCCTGCCAATATCATTGGAGATGTCGCAAGGACAAAATTATCCACCTTTGTCTTGTCGATGACCTTGTGGTCTTCTCTCAGGCTAATATCCAGTCGGTTAGTGTTGTTAGGAAAGTCCTAGACTCTTTTAAGAGTATGTCGGGTCTGTCCCCTAGTCTGGCTAAAAGATATATCTATTTCTCTGGGGTTTCTGATACGTTGAAGCGTGACATTTTCAACACTATTGGTTTTAGAGAGGGTTCTCTTCTGGTGCACTATCTTGGTGTCCCTCTGATAACCACTAAGCTCTCCTACAAAGAATGCTGCCCTCTCATTGATAGGATTGCTAAGCGTATCCAAGTTTGAACTAGTAAGTACCTCTCTTATGCAGGTCGTTTACAGCTGCTTGGCTCTATCATCTTCTATATGCAAGTTTACTGGGCATCTTTGTTTATCCTCCCTAAGAAAGTCCTCCGGAAAGTTGAGAGCTTGATGCGGGCTTTTCTGTGGAGTGGTCCTGAAATGAAATCCTCCGGGGCCAAGGTTGCCTGGGATGACGTTTGTGTCCCTAAGAGGGAAGGAGGCCTGAGGATTAAATCTCTTATCACCTGGAATAAGGCCGCAGTTTCCAAGCATATCTGCTTTCTTCTCACAGGGGGCTCCATCTCCCTATTGTGCATGTGGATTAAATCTAATGTTCTTAGGAGTGAATCCTTCTGGTCGGCAAAAATCCCCCAATCGGCCTCTTGGTGTTGGCGCAAGTTGCTTCAGCTTCGCCCTCTCATCAAGGTGTTTGTGCGGTACGAAATCAGGAATGGGGAAGACACTTTTCTGTGGTTGGACCCCTGGCACCCGTGGGGGTCTATTGTTGAGGAGAGGGGACCTAGAATTATTTATGACTCGAGTTTGGACCATCTGGCTAAAGTGAAATCTATTGTTGACGGTAGTGCTCGGAAATCACCTTCGGCTGTTTCCATGAATCTGATCGAGTTGGTCTGTGAGGTTGAGTTTGCCCCCGATGCAACCAAAAAGGATAGTATCCACTGGCTTCTTTCCGGTGGGAAATTCACCATTGGGGCTTTGTATGAGAAGATCTGTGTTCACCAACCTAAACCTATCTGGTGTAACATGGTGTAGTTTAAGCATCATATCCCTAGAGCTAGTTTTATTCTCTGGCTAGCGGTTAGGGGTCACCTTAATACTAGCGATAGGCTAAGAATGTTCGGTTTAAACAGCAATTTTTAGTGTAGCCTTTGCTCAGGGAACTTGGAAACCCACGACCACCTCTTCTTTATCTGCCCTTTTTCCTCTAAAGTGTGGGAAGGTATCCTTGCGAAGTGTGGGTTAGTTCGGTCTGAATCCTCTTAGGATGGTTGGTGGAACTGGTTTGCCTCGAGTGCTAGTGATCAATCTTTGACCTCCATGATTAGGAAAATGGCTTTGTCTGCGTCGGTTTACTATTTTTGGAGAGAGCGAAACATGCGTAAATTTTGCGATTCCAAGCATGATTATAAGGTTGTGGTCAAGGAGATTTATGAGCTTATTAGAGGTCGGGTTTCATCTAGACGTAACAACCCTATATCGGCTACTAATTTGGCTATCCAAGGGAAATGGAGTCTTTTGAACTCCATCTTTGATCCTTATGACTAATTCCTTCTTTTTGTTATAGTGTTGGGTGCTTAAAGTGCGAAGGGCACTAATCCATTGTTGCCCTGTGGTAATATAGTCCTTTACTTTGTACTGTCATTGGTTGTTTTTGTGTAGAGCTTTGTGGAGATTCTAAGGAGTTGTGAGCCTTGGGATATTTTTTTTAGAGCGTTGAGTGATACACCTATATCTGAGAGAGTGTTGAGAGGTTTTCTAACTTATTTGAACTATTCTGTTCCTTTTGCAGTGTTGTTTCCAGTGGAGCTTTAGTGAGATTTGCTTCTTTTCCCTTTTAGAGTTTGAGCTATACACTTTTTTGGTTATTTTTGTGAGATTAGTCCTCTTTTCTTTGGAGTGCTAAGTTCTTTTGTTAGTCTGCTCTATGTTCATCCCTTTCAGGGTGCGTGTGTCCTACTTTTCTTTCTCTGGGTTGTTTTCCTAGTTGATGTGTTCAAGTCCCTTTGGTTGCCAGCTCCCAAAAGAAAGAAGTCTCGGTTGCTTCAGGCTTCATCTTTCATTGGAGGTAGCAGCCTTGATGTTCCGCAGACCTTTATTACCCTGCAAGTTATATCCCTAGCTCCAGGTTTTTGATCCCTAGCTATGAGGGGTGTTCATAGCATAGACCATGTTTTGCTATGCTTTCCTGTGAGGTTAGGACTTTGTTTCTGTTTGGGTTTTTTTTCTGTGTCGTGGATGCCTTCTTGGGGCTATGCTAGTTTGTCCCTGCTGGAATGTTTTTCAGCTATGGTGAGTTATTATTGCTGGTATCCTTATTTTGTTGGCTACAGCTAATTTGTGTAGTTTTGTTTTCACTCAATTGCTTTTGTTTTGGTATATAGCCTTCCCCTACGGCTTGTGTAGGGGCTGTGGGTGTGTGTTTATTCGAGTGTGTGTTTGAGATCTTGTCATAGCTCCAATTAGGTCCTGTTTAATGGGGCCAATTTTGGGATTGTAGATTTCTCTTTGGTGAACCATGCCTAGATCCTTCCAACTGTTTCAGGTAGCAATACAGGTTTGGTTTGTTTTGAAAGGATGAATAGTTTTGCCTGCTTTGTGGCTGTATAATGTTTGGGTGAAGCTGCCTTTAGGGTGATGCTGCCTGCTGCATAGAGATTGACTGTTGGATAGTGTTATGCAGTTTTTGAAGGTTGCTGCAAGGTGTAGGCTGAAGTGGGAGTCCCCTTGCTCCTTTTGTGGGTTTAATTATGTTTTTGCTGCATCATTTGGGGGGCAGCATTGTTGCTTCTGGGTGGGGCATGATTCTCTCCATATGTGACTTAGCTTGCTCCTAGATGTATTTGCATGGACAGGTTTTTTTGTTTTGGAATATGGCCTCTGATTTCTTTTGGTTGTTGTTGGTTATTCCTGCTTGTTTTGGGGTTTTTATTTGCGCTCGGTTCCCTGGTCATTACTATTTTTAGTTATGTCTGGAGCACCGATCTTTGGCAGTCTTGTTTTCTTTGGTTTCGGCTTAGCCTAAAGCCGGGTTGTGTTGCTTTGATTTTTGTTGTCTTCTTTGTTTTTTGTTTTGGGTTTGTAAGGCCTGGGGATTGCCCTTTGTAAACATGTAATTTTTTTCTTCTCTTTTATGTCACAGTTATTTATCCAAAAAAAAATGCTCACAACTGGCAGGAGGCCTTGGTATTCCACACCCACAAGCACAGTCTCTCCCTCACACTTGACGGTAATAGAATGCTTCAAAGGCTTGTCTGCAGCAATTTTAATGCACACCCGAGCATACGAGATCCTTTAGTTATAGTCAATAGCTTTATCCAAATACAGAGGCACCCCCAAAACACTAGCTATCTGACTCAAGCACTTAGTATTCCAAAATTCAAGAGGAAGGCCATGTAATTTGACCCAAACAGGGATTTTAGACATAGATTCTTTAGTAAACTTAAGCCATTTTTTTCAACGTTGTAAGATAAGAAGCTTACCCGAGAAGTGCCAAGGGCCCCGCTCCATCACAGAATTCATAGCATCAACACTGTTAAACTTGAAGATTAAAAAACCTCTATCATTACCTAATACATCCACCAAACCATCCTGGCCCCACAAGGTATGGGTTGTGGCTCTCGCAAGACCAAAGGCTAAGGGTGAGTCAAGAAAGTAACCCACAAGGCAGTCTTCCTAAGGTTTATCATCGACAAAGGCACTATCAATAGTTACCTCACCCGATTGTAGCTCATCAATCTCCATAAACTCCAGGGAAGTTCCAGAACTACGGTTGGTAAGGAGAGAGGCCTATGACTTTGGCTTAGGCACAGCATCAAACACATGATGGGCAGTCTCCTTGTCCAGGCCAAAAACTCCCCTACCTTCTGTACCCTCACGGCTAGACCCTTCTGCAACAACGGAAGCCCAAGATTTTGGGGTAGCTCAGAAGTCCCGACGACCCCCAAACCTTCCACCACCCCTATCCCAAAAAGCAGAGCGACCCACTCCCCTACCTCGGAAAGGACGCTAGATGTTGGGGTCCCGAGAAGAATCATCATGGTCAACAGAGTACCTCCCAAAACGTCTATGACCCTCCTCTTCCGAAGAAAGGACCTCCGTACCAGAACATCTAGCCTCAACAGTTCACGCTTGTCTCTCTTTGTGAGCAATAACTTCAGAAATACAATCAGTTTCGGCTTCCGCCAGACCCTTATCAAATTGCGCCACCCTAAGCATGAACTCATAGTGATCAATATCTTCCTCTTCCTCAACACCTTCAAAGCCTACAGCAACCTTATCGGAATCCTTGTCACTTACTCGAACAATAGGGGAGAAACACCTTTAGCCGAAATCAAACCTTTCAAACGACGCATACAGGCCTGAAGGGCTTCATATATTTCGGTAGTAAAGGGTTTCAAGCCCCTTTGGACCTTTTGAACTTCATCTTCAATCATCGCAACCACATTAGAGAGAATTATTTGAACCTTATTAGCTTTCGAGAAGATTTCACTGAGCTTCGGCGACTCACGGCCACCATGCAGGGACGACGGTGCGAATTGAAGGGCCGCAACATCCGGGTTAGCTAAAGAAGGAGAAACCCTAACTTCAAATGGAGCCCCAACCATCAGATCCATGGTCGAAGATGAGAAAGCGGGAGGAAAAAACCCTAGTGCGAAGGTGCCAGGGCCATCACAAGAGATCTTACCTACTATTGCACTCTAAATTGCACCTAAAGCGTATTTGCTGTTAGATACCCACATCAAGGTTTTGGTGGGAGTACCAAGTGGCCGGGCCACATGGATGATCTTAACAAATGTCTTTTTGAGGTTGAGCTGGATGATCTTCGATATAGTGGCATTCAATTCACTTGGTCTAATAACCAAAGTGAGGAAAATTTTATTAAATCCAAGATTGATCGTGCTTTGATCAATGAGGCTTGGGGTGTCAACTTTTTTTTTGGTAATTAATTGTAACATAAAAAAAGAAAAAATACAAATTTTCAAGGGGCATACCCAAGGTAATTACTTGAGTAACCAGTAGAAAAACCTCCTACAACACAGAAAACCCAACCCCCCGCCGAACCGACGGGGGGACTTAACAAAAAACCCAAATTCCACGCACAACCCGCATGGATAGGAAATACCAACATAGATGACAATCTAGCAAAAAGAACTGGTCATCCAACACAACATAACAAAATCCTGCTAAAGCTCGGCTCCTTGAAAAGCTCCAAACCTCAGCCAATAAATGACCTACTCACCTAAGAAGATTTGCCAAAGAACTTCTATAAAGCTGAGAGAATAACCAAACCTCCATGCTCAGGAGGTTGAAGGGGCTTGTCCTCTAACCAATCAGGTAAACTGACGTAGCCTGAGCAAGCGAAGAAAAGAAACCTCCACAGTCAAATAAAGGCTCTGACAAAAGAGGCCCCAATGATCAAATCACAGGTCCAAAGAACAGCCGAAAGAGAACCATCAGAGGTCTATGAGTAAGGTACTAGGGGTAGATGGGCCCCTAGCTAGCCAAAAGAAGCAACGATAAATTAGCCCTAGAAAACTCCAGCTCAAAATCGGTCAACACAAATTACCAACCTACCATGCGCATAGGGTCGCCAAACATAAGCGGTGGGAGACCCCTACAAGTCAGTAATAAGTAATGGGTAGAACATCCTCAGAGAATCCGGCTGAGAGAAACCTAGGCCATCCCAAAGGAAACTCAACCATCGGATCCAGACGAAGCAGGCCATCAGCTAGACCCCACTCAAAGAACCACCAAGGCCCCACCGTAGGTACCCAGTTAGAAGTACAGACAGATCCTCATCTAACCCAAAGCAACTTCAGCTCCTCAATTAAGGCAACACACACCCCGGCTACAAGGGGTGATGTGAACCCGGAAGAATTTGAATCCCCTTGGACCCACAAATAAATTGAAATAAATCCAAAAACGTCAAAATTAAGTCAAGAAACAAATCTTGACCCGTTAAACTCTTGTTTCAAGAACCAAGATTGTAGCTAAGACGCCACAAGGAAAAAACCTTGATAAGTCCTTTTAGTTCATTCAAGAACTATAAGAGAAACTTTCTGTCAAACAAAATTGTATTTTACTTTATTCATGTCAAAATAATACATGGAGGCTCCTTTATATAAGAGAATGTTGGAAGAAATTTCTTATTTCTAAGCAATGTGGGACAACATGTGCTAGCCAAAACCAAACCTAACTAAACCCAATCATGGGATGGCCGAAATTACTTAGGCCCAAATCCTTATTCTTCTTATAATAATTGAAAGCAAAACCCAACAAATTAAATAGCCCAACAAGCCCATAAGTATGAATATTAAAATCCAAAATATTAGGTTATGCTTCTCTCCGTAGCTTGTATCACATGAAGTGGAACATGTTCTTCTTCTTGTGATCCCATTTTAAACGGTGGATTCTTGTATAATAAACTGGCATGCTCGGTCCAAACAGATTGCACCAATCCTTGCATTGCGTCCTTGATCTTCTTTGCTCTTGATCTTGTGATTGGCCCTTCTGGGACTTGCAACGGATCTCTGAGACTCTGTCCACGATCTCTAATACCACCTTGATTCCCATCATTCCCCTCTCCTCAAAAGAATTCGACCCAGAATCGTCACCTACATCAAAAGGAGAAAGGTCAAAAACATTGAAAGTAGCATAAACATTATACTCACCTGGAAGATCAATTTTATAAGCATTTTCATTGATCTTCTCCAGAACTTGGAAAGGTCCATTGCCCCGAGGGTGTAATTTAGTTTTTCTATGGGCTAGAAAGTGTTCCTTGCGCATATGCACCCAAACCCAATCTCCTGGCTCGAAGATGACACGTCTTCGTCCTTTATTTGCTCGGGAAGCAATCTTCTCATTTTTTTGCTCAATTTGAAGTCATACCCTCTCATTAAGTGATTTTACCAATTCAGCTTTTTTTTGTCCATCCAAGCTACTCCTATCATCAACAGGTAAATGCAACAAATCCAAATGAGTAAGTGGATTAAAGCCATAAACAACTTCAAAAGGAGAATAAGAAGTGGTAGTAAGCATAGTCCGATTATATGCAAACTCTATGAATGGTAAACAATCCTCCCAATTTTTCAAGTTCTTTTGAATGACAGTACGTAATAAGGTAGATAAAGTTCTATTCACTACCTCGGTTTGTCCATCCGTTTGGGGATGACAAGTAGTTGAAAACAACAACATAGTTCCCAACTTGCCCCACAAGACCTTCCAAAAATAGCTAAGGAACTTAGCATCTCGTTCAAACGCAATACTCCTAGGAACACCGTAGAGTCGAACTATCTCTCGAAAGAATAAGTCAGCAATGTGGGTTGCATCATCAGTTTTATGACAAGATATAAAATGTGCCATTTTAGAAAACTGATCAACAACCACAAAAATCAAATCCTTACCTATCTTTAACCTAGGTAAGCCTAAAACAAAGTCCATAGAAATATCGACCTAAGGCTCACTAGATACTGGCAAAGGAGTATATAAACCATGTGGTAAGACTCTAGATTTGGCCTGCCTATAAGTAATATATCGAGCACACACTCTCCACAGCACGTTTCATTCTTGGCCAAAAAAAAGTGTTCATGTAATATATCTAAAGTCTTCCTTACTCCAAAGTGACCCATCAAACCACCTCTATATGCTTCACGCACAAGAAACTCACGCATAGAACTATTACGCATGCAAAGTTTATTTTCTCTAAACAAGTACCCATCAAGTCTATAGAACTTACCGAACGCCACCTTCTCACATGCTTCATACACATTCGCAAAGTCATCATCAGTAGCATACAATTCTTTAACATATTCAAATCTCAATAACTTTGCATTTAAAGTAGAGACAAGGGCATACCTTTTGATAATGCATTGGCCACAATGTTCTCCTTATCTTGTTTATATTTGATCACATTCGGAAGGGTTTCAATGAATTCCATCCACCTGGCATGCCTTTTATTCAACTTACCTTGTCCCTTCAAGTGTTTCAAGGACTCATGATCGGTATGTATGATAAATTCTTTCGGCCACAGGTAATGTTGCCAGGTCTCCAAGGCTCTCACCAATGCATAAAGCTCCTTGTCATATGTTGGGTAATTCAAAGTTGCTCTATTTAGCTTTTCACTGAAATACGCTATGGGCCGCTTCTCCTACAACAAAATAGCTCCAATATCTATTCCTGAAGCATCACACTCAATCTCAAAAGTTTTAGAAAAATCAGGTAATGCTAAAATAGGAGCACTACATAACCTTTCTTTAATCTCAATAAATGCACGATTTTGCTCACTTTCCCAATTAAAACCCATGGATTTTTTAAATAATTTAGTGAGCGGTGCGGCCAGTGTACTGAAATCTTTGACAAAGCATCGATAAAAACTAGCCAAACCATGAAAACTTCTTACCTCCGTGATTGACTTGAGTGTGGGCCATTTTTTGATAGCCTTCACCTTTTTCGCATCTTCCTCGATTCCTCTTATGCCAACAACATAGCCAAGAAACACAATTTTATCCAAACAAAAGGAACATTTCTTTATATTGGCATATAATTTTTCTTTTCTCAAAATATCAAGCACACAATGCAAATGTTCTAAATGCTCATCTAAGTTCCTTGCAATAAAGGAAGATATCATCAAAATAGACTACAACAAATTAGCCTATAAACGCACGCAATGCATGATTCATTAACCTCATGAATGTACTAGGTGCATTAGTTAGCCCAAAAGGTATTACCAACCACTCGTACAATCCATATTTAGTTTTAAAGGCAATTTTCCATTCATCTCCCTCTCTCATCCTAATCTGATGATACCCACTTTTCAAATCAATTTTTGTAAAAACACATGATCCATGCAGTTCATCTAACATGTCATTTAACCTTGGAATGGGATGTCTATACTTTACCGTAATATTGTTGACAGCCCGACAATCAACGCACATTCGCCAAGTGATATCCTTCTTAGGTACGAGCAATACTGGTACCGCGCATGGACTCAAGCTCTCTCTCACGTGTCCTTTGGCCATCAACTCCTCAACTTGCCTTTGTAGTTCCTTTTTCTCCTCCGGATTACTCCTATAGGCTAGTCGATTAGGGATCGATGCTCCTGGTACAAAATTAATTTGATGCTCTATTCCCCTGATGGGTGACAATCCACTAGGCACCTCGGTGAGGAACACGTCTTCATACTCCTGCAATAGAGAAACAACCACATTAGGCAAAGATTTGTCAAGCTCGTTAGTATTAAAACATACCTCTTTATACCAAAGTACAAACATATATATATATCCATAATAAAAACAAATCCCATCCCTTTAATTAGGGCCGGCCACCTATGGAGCAACCCCTAGGTGTGCCAAAAACCTAAAACGCCCCTCATTATTTAATTTAATCCTTGAATGTCCCCGACAAAAAAATTGGCATTCTAATTAAATTAAATAATAACCAAAATCAATAAAAAAAATTTCCGTGCGTATAGTGGGCTTCGTGAAGGATCACGAGAAATTATAGCACTTGGGCTAGCCGTACGAGAAAATTGGATATCCCTAACTCTATCCCCGAGTTAGATCCATTCTCGCACGAACCAGAACTTATTCCACTAAAGGTCTTGACTGAACTCCCGACCCTAACTCAAATTATGTCTTGAGTCTCCAATTATCAAATGCACTGAATTCTCTCCACGTTTATGATATGGATTCCTCTAAATAAATTAGCTTACTGATAATCCGATTTAATTACCATCTTTTCCTTGCAACCGCGCCGCTTAACCTTTTGATACGCCGGATCCGAAGACCCAGTGTACAGGTTCAGCATAATCAAACCTATAAGCAAAGTACACGAGGGGAAACTCCTACACCTAAATCGGGCGTGGTTTTCATCAACTGATTATCAGTCATCGGACAAATAATGCCAGTACCCAACTCATCGATTTTGTTGATCTCATGGAGAAAATCTCAACCATTGACGACTCAAAGTACTATATATCATCTGACCACAATTAATCAATCACTTCGGGATTAAGAGTTTGTGCAATACATGATAATACGGGATGTGGATCAAATTCATATAG
>JAOTRH010000418.1:0-24420 GCA_034768845.1 Heliamphora exappendiculata
TAACTTTATAAATTTGACATGTTTATCTTATTAACATAATTGAAGTTTGTAAAACTAAATTACATGTTTAGAACGACTTAAAACTAATTTGATAAAATCTTGAATACTTTTGAATACAGAGAAAAAATTAATTCTAAATTTTTTTTAAAATATTTTTATTCATATTATTAAATATTTGTAAAATAAATATGGATCTTATTTGATAGAGTTTCATAAATATGTAACAAAAAATCAATTATATAAAAACTAGACTTGTAAAATAAATTTAAAAGTTCGTAAACCAAAATTAGTTATGCCCTTAAACTTATCACATGAAAATATTGTACGCTTGACTTATTGTATAAACAAAAGAAAAATCTCAAACTTAATACATTAAAGTCTTATTGTGAATTATAACCTTTCGTCAAGTTTTCCAAATTGCAAAGGCTATTTTTTTAAAAAGTATTTAATTTTATTATTACTATTGTTGTTATGTTGTCGGTAATTGCCCACTATTATTTGGCTATTTGTTAGTACTCACTCTTTTCTAGTCATTTTAAAATAGATTCTGTTTTGACTATTTGTTAGTACTCACTTCTTTCTAGTCACTTTAAGATAGATTCTGTTTTTAAAAGGTATTGTTATATTTCTTGTAATGAATGAATCCTATATAAAATTTATAAGAAATAAATATAAAAAATAAAAAATAAACACACACGAAATTCAAAATTTATATAGTTCACCCAACTAGCTTAAGACTATGTCTACGGCAACAAAATTTATATAGTTCACCCACTATTTAAAACTATATCCACAACTGTTACCATTGTTTTATCATAAAAGTTACAACGTAACATTTCTACACTATAATATATATAGTTAAGATTACAAACTTCTCAAAAATACCAAAATGCAGTTAAAAAATATTTTTCCTCGAAAACAGTGTACAGTATTTAAGCTCCTAACTACTTAACATTTCCTTCTTGTATATCATCGGCTTGTCCTCCATTTGTGAGCTATGTATTAGAGAGCTCCAAAGTTTCACTATATTTGATGTCTTATCTTTCTTATTGCTCACCTTAATTCCTTGCCCAATGCCTATCACGGTATCACCATAGAATTTAATACATCAATACATTTTCCTTCAATTTCAAAATTTCATCTCTATAATATCTTCTTATACCTTGTTTGAAATGTCTAAAAAATTTAACTTTTAAAAAAATGAATTTTTCTAAATAAATAAAAAAAGAGAAAAGAAAGTTCAAGTATTTAAGATAATTTGTTTAGAGTAATTTTTTTCTTTTTGTTCTTTTGGTTAAAATGTCTAATATGCATTTATTTTTTAATTTTAAATTTTGTGATATTGACACAATTTTTTTATTGTTAAAAATATAGTTGATTTTTCAATTGAGGGTACTACGGTCATTGTACTAAAAAAAGCTAAAAAAAGTTAATGTACTTAAGAATGTGTATAGGCTTTTTTTACAAAAAAAATAATAATTTTTTTAGAGATGCTAAATACTGCAACTTTAAAAAAAAAATTCTTTTAAAAAAAGACAATTTTTTAGTGATCCCAAACATAAACTTAGTTTTGATATAGCAAATAAAGCCTAAATGCATACTGAAATCAAAATTGAATACATAATTTGCTTGTTTGTTCACGATTATCAATAAATCGATTGGTCTCTTGATCTCTTTTTGGTTTACTTTACTATACCATATTCCTAATGAAAGAGGACACTCGATTTTTTTTTAATTAAAAAATCACAAATTTACCAGTAAAAGCACAAGAATAAGCACCGGCTGGGGTGAGCTCCCCTCCATACGTTCATTTTCCCATACCTCCGAAGACTTCGTTTTGTGGGCTTAGAGTGAGCCTACAATCCAAACTATTTATATTTTAAGACTCACAAAAAAGATTATTCAGAAAAAAATTATGATTGATTGACACCAATAGATATATGAACAAAACAGAGTTTTATTTTTTACAAAATAAACAATTTTTGTTTAAAAATGGACTATTTAAGTTTAAGACGCCTATTTTGTAAAAGGTAACACATTTTGTAATGTAGGTATCGATATTTGATCAAACTGAGTTTTTGTATAAATGACTTTTCATGCAAATTTATGAGATGAGTACAATTCAGATCATCGTTGTAAATTCGTTACGTACTTACAAAATAGTCTTGGAAAGTAGGGAAAAGAGAGTATGAAGGAAAGCTTATCTCTATACACCCCTGTAGACACATATGAAGGTAAGATCTGGGCCAAAAGATTAAACATTAATACATTATCATTACCTGTTAACAACAACAATAAAGCAGAATCTTCCGTTAATTGCGGTGACAATACGTTCTTGTACTCGAAGCTTCTGCAACTGAATTGGGATTTCCAATAGATTCTTCTGTTGATTAATGACTTCCATGTGTGTATTCTTCGTGCATAATCATCAACTGCTCCGCGACCTGGTTGAGATCCCTCATTAGCATCACAAAGTAACATTGATAGTTTGGTACTTGAAACAGAGTATTTAACACTAGGTGGAGGAGCTTTGTGCACTGAATACGACCTTTTAGAATGTAAACAGTTGTCATGGAGCATAATTTGACTAGAAAGATGATAAAAGACAAAGCAAGGATATTGAATCAATAAGCTTAAGTAAGCAAAAGTGATCAATGTTATTTTCAATGAATTCAGTTATGGTAAGAACAGACGTTAAAATGAATTCAGTTATAGTAAGAACAGACGTTAAGAATAGACGAATCACATTTTAATGGTGTTATTTTTAGAGTACATACTCTCACATTGTTTGGTATAGAATAAATGGTCACTTAATATAATATTGCTTAAGCTTTAAATCAAATATAACGTTTATATACAGTATTAGAGTAGGATCCATTTCACCTACTTAAAAAAAAAAAAAAAAAATTACATTCCTAGATAACAAGCCCTAAAAAAAAAATGATAGTAAACAAAAAGAAAAGAAGTTATACAGTGATAAATCTCAAAAATAGCTATATATGAAAGAAAATGTTAAATTATACAATTTTACATTACTTGAGTATAAAATAAATAATTACTTAATAATTAATATAATATTAAAATCTCACGCTTAATAATTTGATACAAAATTTTTACATATTTGCCACAGAATAGGTACATAACGAAACCCAAGTTTTGGTCGGTGAATGCAGGAACAGCAGAAGAGTCCAATCACTCAAATCTCATATGGCTTTTGTTGAGAAAAAAATAATAATAATAATTTGTAAATTATTATGTCTGCAGAATCGAACCTTAAATAATGGTACATTTGCCGCCATTTTCATAGAATGATGCCCGCTTGACCCCTAATGCTCAATGCTTGGTCAGTTAATTCAATTTGGTTGCTAGAAAAGAGAAGGCAATACTTGCTTTGCGGGATAAGTCAGAAAAGTCCAATCCATTACAAAGGCAACAAATTTCTTGATATCAGATCCTGTTATACTAATTGGAGAAAAAAAAAAGTTCTAAAGATTAACATATCTAAGCAATAGAAGTCAGTTTATAACTAGTAAAAGTCATTTCGGTGGTGGTGACAACGACAATGATAGTAATGATAATTAATTTTGGGACAAAACCTACAAAGTAATAATTTTAGGTTCTCAATTTGTTTCAAAAATTAGAGACTCTCAATTTTTTAAAAATTATTCATGTTCTAATTTTTTAACATCACATATAGTCAAAAGAATAACTGAAGCGACAAAAAAAAAAATTGAAAACTTTGTATGATTGTATCAAAAAATCTAAATTGAAAGACGAAACAAAAACTTATATATAAAACAGTAGTGCGGCGAAAATTTAAAATCAAAGTCGGCGTCGACGGCGTGCATTGCTCGCTAGCCGCTGCCTAAGTTTATACTCTTTTTTGGTTTTTAGTTCATTTATTATATTAATATTATATATATAATATATGTTTATAGCATTTATGTGTTTATTTTATTAATATATGTTTATTATATTAATATTATTTATATATAATATATGATTATTTTAATTTGTTGTTATTTTTAAATGGTTGAATGATTAGATGCAATGATTTATAATTTATTCTAGTTCTTTATTGAATATATAAAGCCTTTAGTAGATAGTTTTTAAAAATCTTTTTTTGTTTGCCATTTTTTTTAAAGTTTGTACCAAAAAATATTAGTTGTGGTTGTGGATAGTGGACATATTTGAATTTTTGATATTTAATTCATTTTTTATGTTATTTTTATGATTTACAGTATTTTATAATCATGTCTCCTATTAAATATATGTGAAAAAAGAAAAAAAAATATGCTAAATAAGTTTAATTATACAAGCATAATTAGTAATTTTGTAACAAAAAATACGCGAACTAAGTGACATTTTGTTACTGTTGATTAAACTTTTGTTGTTTTGGTATTATTATTTTTTATTATTTTTGGAGTTATTTTAGTTGTAAATTGAATATTATTAAATTGTGAAACAACAAGACAAATATTTAATTAATTAAAACTCTTGAAATTATTATGTATAAAAAATTATATGAGCCCATTTTTAATCGTTCGTTTTAGGTTTCAAATCACTTAGGACTGACTGACAGCAATTATGGTGTTGGCGGCGACAGTAGTAATAACGTGGTAGGACAATAATGATGTGGTACTCCGTGACAGTTGTTGTAGTTTGTTAGTATTTGTGGAGTTATAATGGTTGTGCTTGTCTAACCAAAATCAAAATGAAAACAGTTTTATTTTTCATCTTAAAAAAAGTGACACTTTTTTGGAGGGTCAAATTTAACTTATTTTTAATTCAATTTTTATAAATCACAACAACTTCACACCAAACAAGAAAATATATAAAATAATTTTCCAAAAAAGTTGTATGCCCAAACAGCCAGAGCGTAAATTCAAGTTGTACATGAATGAAAACGAGCTAATTCAACTACTGAAGTACTGATTAGACTAAGCTGCCGTTTAGGCCTGTTTTGGGCTTAATTTTTGAATATTTAGCTTATTTTAATATTTTCTAAATTTTATTCATCTTTTAATCCATCTTTTCTGGCTTTTTTATTTTGACTTAACTCACCACGAGAGTTATTAAGAAAATAAAAAATTTAACCAAAAGATAAAAAAAAAAAAAAAATCTCCCTTGTTGACTTATTTTTGCTTTTAGTGAATATTTTTATTTTTAATTAATCTTTTCTTATTTTTCTAATTCATTGCGACGAGAAGATTACAAAAATTAAAAAATACATTAAATAATAAATAATTTAACTAAAAATAAACATAAACAAAATAAAATAATCCATTATCACAATTAAACCAGTATATATGAATCCATTTCAAGTTTTAAGAAATGATGTATGGCTAAATTTTGTTATTTTTACTTATTTTTTTTGTCTTTATTAATCTTTTTTCATCTTCGTAACTAAATTTTTTAATTTTTCAAATGTCTCGATAAAATAAATTAAAAAAATAAAAAAATTTAATTAAAAAATAAAAAAACAATATAAAATTTGACTTATTGACTTATTGATTTATTTCTATCTTTTCTTAATTTTTATATTTACATCAATTTATTTAATTTTTTCTACTGAATGAGAAAAATAAAAAATTTAATAATTTAATTAAATAATAAAAAAATTTAAAAATAAAATAAGCAAAATAAGATAAACAAATAATCATTTATTATAAAAGGCGCCAATGAATCAAAGCCAGGAGACGAAAACATACTTCCTCAATGCTGCCATCCTCAATGTCTGTGTTGAAAGAAAGCAGCAAGCTCTCGTGTAGCAAATTCTCCAAATCTTCAACGTAAAGTGGTTCTACAAATCAAAACGAAGAAGGGCACGCGCAGCGAGTTAATTCCTCTAATTCTGGCTATAAACTGTTACGATCACTGCTCCGATTGTGAAATCTTTTGAGATCAATACGATCGCGAGTTTCAAATCGAGAAGGTGATGGATGAATGAGGGAAAGCAAGAAGATCAGGAAGAGATCCATACCTTTGGATTGAGAGATCCAAGAGAGGAGATCGGAGGCGAGTTGGTCGGATTTCTTGAGGGAATCGCGGCCGCCCCACTCGTTCTTGATGGCCAATTGAAGGCCGCTCCACTGCGACAGGAGAATTGAGATTCGATCTCGGAGAAGCTCCTCCTTCGCTCTGCGACGAAAGGAGCATCTATTAGTTGATGATTCTTCCATTTGGATCATCGAAAGTTCCTTCCCCTCTCTTCCTCTCTCTAGAAATCCCGCCTGCCTCCCCTGTTGGAGAGAGGAGAAGTAACAGGGAGAGAAAGTGAGGAGCATTTACAAAGTTGAGAAACAGGCGCGAAAAGCTGGGATCGGTAGGAGACAAGCTCGGGAAGGTTGGCGCGTAGCTTATTTCAGGTGCCAAAAAAATGGGCATGCCCCAAAAAGTACATGCGTCTATTTACCAAAAGCAAATTTAAATCTCCTTTCAAAAAAAATTCTTTTCTAAAATGCTCAAGTGATTGTATATGAATTTTATATTTTATTTTATAATTTTGTTAGAAAAAATTATAAAAAATAAAATTAAAACAATAAAATTAAAATTTTATTAACTTCAACTGAGAAATATTTACAGACACCAAAATTTACTCCTATGAACTTGAAAAAAAAATTATAAAAAAATTAAATAAATAAATAAAAAATATATAAAGGCAATTTGTCAAATTATGTGTAGGTATTCTCTAATAATTACAAGTTAATATATTTATAAAGAATTTCATAAGTAACTTTCTCCAATCACTCATAATTTCTAACTACACATATTTTTTCTATAATGTCAAGTATCTTATCATGTAGTTATAATTTTCATTAATCGTTGTTCTCCTCCGGAGCTATCACTTATCATATTTAATAATATTTTTATATGGGTATTTTAAATTTATAAATATATTATAAAGCCTTTATAAAATATAATAGGCTAAAATAATATCTTTAATAGAAAATTTGTAAATTATGGTGTAAATAATGCTTTTTTAACTTTTTAAAAATAAAAATTATTGAATTTTTAAAGAGTTGTGATATTACACTAAAATTTAATTTTTGATAGTCATGAATGACTAAAATTATACTTGGCAAATATTTTTTTTTTAATTCTAGGCAAATATTTTGACTTTCGAAAGATATTATTATTATTATTTTTTTAACTCTAGGCAAACATTTTCCCATTGGAAGGAGATTATTTATTTATTATTATTATTATTTTTAAAACGCTAGGCAAATATTTTTCCTTTCCACAGAGATTATTTATTTATTATTATTTTATTTTTATTTATTTATTTTTTTAATATTTTCGAAAGCCTTCCAGACTTTGTCATTTTGACTACATTCGAAAGTCTTTCGTAAGCTTTTCGAAATGCGTCTTTTTTTTCTTGTTCTTTTTTCTTTTTTTTTGAGATAAATTATGCAATCAAATAAATGATGAGCCATGAAACTGTCGGTGAAGTGAAAGAAGAAGCATGAGAGGGTGCAGAGGCTGAGAAAGATGTTGATCATCAGCGTTCCCACCAGAGAACAGTCTCCTTTTCCGTACACGGTGGGGAGAACCATCTCGACGGTGAAAAGCGTCCCCGTCGGAAGGAAGTTTGCGAGCATCGACGTTTTCGAAAGCGTTTTCGAAACTCCGTTCGCCATCGCTCGTCGTTTTCGTACAGTGGCCGAACCTGTATTTCCCCGCGCTGCGGCTTGGGGAGACGGTGGGTACATGGAGGGATCATCGACTCGTGGGGATGCGTTGTAGATTTTGATTCCGATTCTTCGATTTGATCCATTTTCGCAGCAAGAGAAAAGAAAATATAAGAAAAGATTGAGTTTTGAATCAAGGGAAGAGGGTAATGGAGTTGGGAATTTTTTCTTCCAGGTAAACATTTTGCCTTTTGAAAAAAAAATATATATATATATATATATATTTCTATTCTTAAGCTCCAGGCCTTTTAATTCTTATGCTCCAGGCCTTTCGAAAGGTGTATATATATATTTTAATTCTTAAGCTCCAGGCAAATTTTGCCTTTCCAAAGATCTTTAGTAATATCAACAGAAAGCACATTAAGCCATTTCTCCGTACTGTGAAAATTTGACTTGCTATTCTTTGTAATAGACAGGCCATTCGACAGGCCTTTCAGGCCTTCTCTTCACGCTCCAGATTTCGAGTCACACCAAGATTTACTAAACAATCACTAAATTCACTAAATTGACTTGCTATTCTTTGTAATAGACAGGCCTTCAATGTCATGCTCTAAATTTCGAGTCACACGAAAATTTATTAAAGCATCACTAAATCGTTTAAACAAAAAGAATTTAAGATCAGAATATCAAATGAGGCTAAAACTTTTATAAAAATATATTATTAAGAGTTTATTAATTTAAAAGAGTAACCAAAAGACTACAGTTACAACCTCCTCACAAGTTAAGCCTTTAAAAATAAAATACGTGTTTTGAATAAGAAAATTTTTTCATTTGAAAAGAAACTTAAGCCATTTCAAAATCTATCTCGAAGCACAAAGATTTATGTGAAGCAAAAATCATTTGAAAATCTCATTTGCAAACCGTTGATCCCAACAACGAAAAACGTAGTATGAAACTACGAAAAATAACATTAAAAATGTATACATCCATAATCATAGTATACGATTTACAGTATCTTACAAATAAACATGAAACATATACAACATGCATAAGCTACCTATCAAGACAAAACAGACGTCTTGTCATCAGCCACCACCGGGCACGACCGGGTCAACCTACAGGACCACGCTTACTTGAAAAAGATTTTACAGTAAAATTCTATACAGTGAGCCGAAACCCAATAGAAACAGATGATAAAACTGTAAAGCAGGTTATGCAGTCATAAGCATACAAGCTTAAACACATGAGCTAAAAAGGTTTTCCATCAGGCTAACATGAGCCTCAAAACGGTTTTATTTCATAAAATTTCACATTTTCGTCTTCAAAACCATGCATATCATATAGTTGGAGCTAACTCAACCACAAAGCCAAAAGGGTTTATATCATAAAATCTCAAGTTTTCCCATCAAACTCCCAAAATAGTTTTCTCTTCACAACTAAGCATTTGAACAATGCAAAACCACATTTTACAGTTGAAGGAAAATAGTAAGCAAAACCTTATTTTTTCACTCGGATCACACACCGAGAAAAGATAAAAGATATTTTTCACTCGAAAACACACACAGCCGAGGAAAATAAAATAGTATGCTCCACTAGGGCTACACTACCGAGGAAAAAAGATAAAATATAATCCACTCGGAACACGCAGCCGGGGATAAAGTAAAATGAATCCTATGAATCGACTCCGTCACAAGGGGACAGAGGTAACAACTATAGACTCCTACCCATTACCTAGTTCCAGCATCACTCAAGGCCTGCTAGGTAATGACAAGTTTTATACGGAGCACCACGACGTAAAAACTAACTTTACGGGCGACAACCCGAGGGAAAAGAGCACCCAAACCGACATTCTTTACGGGAACTACCTCGAAGGATAACAAAAGTACCTACACTGCGCACGTTTTCGAACTTTCACCGAGGGCAACTCGTGCTAAATACCCGTCATTATACATGTATATAGATCCATCCATCAACATAGAGATCAACAAAACATTTTAAAATATTTTTTTTCGTTTTCAATAAAACATTTCAAAATCCGAGACTCAACCCTGAAGGCGAACTCTAAACCTCAAAACACAAAGTGTTGAGATTTTCATTAAAAATCACAATTTTTCACCGTTTTCAAGAACACCATTTGAAAATCATAAAACCACATGCCATACGATGTAATAAGCCAAGAAAAGTGAAAAATATAATTTTCACCCAAAAAACTAAGGTTTAAACATAAATATGACATTTGATGCATTTTTTACCCGGTGAAAATACATATAATTACATACAACACCCTTATACAACAGTAGGATCTAGAATCCTACCTCGGCGAGTCAAAACTCGAAACCTCAAAAATCGAACCTTGACGAAATAAAAATATGTCCGGATATATACGAAGCCCCGGGCACCAATAGCAAGGATTTGCTGTCCAACCGCTGAAAATCGAGCCCCGGGCCCTTCAAAATCTAAAGAGAAGGCAGAGGTTTCGAAAGAGAGAAACCAGATCTGAAAAACAAATATCTCAAAATATCATCAAAGGCTTGATATTTATAGAAAACGCCAAAAATGCCAAAATCACTCAGGTCAGTCGACTGACCCCACGGTCCAATTGACTGAAAAAGCTTCTGGAAAGCCAACAACAGTGCACTGCCTCAAGCTCAGTCGACTGGACCCTCCTGGTCAGTCGACTGAACCACCAAGAACCCCACTCGGTCGACTGAACTCACCTCTTCAGTTGACTGAAATTCTCACTGGAATTTTTTCAAATTGTTTTCTGCTACAGAATATGTTTTATAGCCTAAACACTTGCCAAACAAACCTCTTTCGAACCCGAACAAGCGTAAAACTCATATGCACATGTTTTTCTATTCTGAAGAAACAAAACCCCAACATACCGAGATCAAATGTTAACTCAAACTCCGTCAACACTTAAATTATTCTCAAAATAAACTGGGTTAGTGTCTCACAACTATCCCTCCCTTAAAGGAATTTCATCCTCAAAATTCAACACTGCTTCGCAAGCCAAACACAGCCCACCAATCATTAGCAACCTCTAATGCAAGCTCAATGACACTGTACAACAACAAAAATGCCCCGGCAACGCTGTACAACAGCAGACATGCCTCAACAACTAAAACCCCAGAACTGGAGTTGTCACATAATTGATGCCAAGAATACACATCCATAAGGAATCAATCTCCATATAGACTGTTTACACATGCGAGTTCCACTGACATCACTATCATTCAGAAAACATCCATAAAATATCGGATCAAGATCCAACTCACGCTACCAAACCCCAACACAAAACTCTCGCTAACACAACTACTCCAGCAACAAATGCAAAGCAAGAGACCAATTCACCACGGTACCTGATCTCAAACATGCTTTATGCTCGAACACAGACACTTCACCCTCGTCCTCATTGCCACATACTAGCTCAATCACACCTCACAATACCCACCAAGGACTATCTCCACAAGTCCAAACACACGACGTCGAACTCCGACATCAATCACGTGAAGTCACACACCCCACACATAAACTTTACTCAAATCCTGACGATCACCAAATGACCACCGACTTTGATTCCACGTCATCACTCTACAGATGCCAACACCTTCATTACTGAAACTGTCATGATACCGATCCACAAGCAACAACACGACATCCAACTCTAGAGAGAAGTTCACCAGAGAGAAGCTCACGTAACTCACATGGAATACCAAAGAATGTATCTCAGCAAACCCTCCGATCTTCATCCTCTACTCGAACTTCTATCACGAACCCCAATTCTCACCCAGGAGAAACATCAAGTGGCACACCATTGTCTGGGACAAGGTTTTACACAATTGAAAATTGATATGGCATCACAACCACAAAGTCACCTGATTCCAGCGAGTCACCTGACTCCAACAAGTCACTCGACCAAACACATCACGTAGACAGAATATCTCATAGATATCCAACAACCTATATCAACTAAATCATAACACCTGTGCAATAGCACGTCACTGCACAACTCAATGCCTCGCCATCAGATCACTAATACTCAGGCTACAGATCAACCTCAAATCAAACACGATCTCCGTTATCTGACAAATCAAGCATGATCCTCGTGATCCGGCCAAGCGAACAGGTCAACTGACATATAACAACAACTCCAACGCAGAACACATATATCAATTCCTTAAATCCACAATAGCAGAATAGTCGAAACCAAGACACCTACCAAAACTTAATTCTTACACTTAGCAATTTCCTCACTAAACTCATCACGGCCCTTCCATTCCATATCAAGCAGTCGCGTCGGTCCAAACATGCCACACCAACCAAGGCTTCCCAAACATCATATCCTTCCTAATTCATACTTTATCATAGTCTCGGGACTACCATCCACACAAAAAACAATTATGCCAAAGCACAACACTTACCACAGTCGACAACCACTCATCGACTCCAAGAACTCTAAGAATTCTGAGCAGCTCAAAGCTCCAACCAGGACCCAAGCGAGACTCACAAAAGTCTTCCAAAAACCCACCATACACATATCACAGCTGTACTGTTCTGACAAAATTCCCTCTCTAGCAAGAGCTAGAGACACAACCACACGCACACAAAGATCAATGATCCTCAACTAATCATTGCAAAGAACGCTACGTCTCAACACCAACTCTCTTGTTTATTAAAAATAAACAGCATAGGGGACGCAACCGATATGGTTCAACTATCATACAAACAAGCCACACTGACTAGGTTTTCATGACCTATCATGTTTACCACACTCACACGCTCCTTTACGGTCTTCCACCGCGGGAGAATACCAACCCCATCATGCAATTCTTTACGGTTCCCAACTGCGGGAGCAATCGGATCCCAAGTCACACATAGAGACATTCAGATGCACAGCATCTCGCACCATGCGTCGAAGCCACGAAGAATTCGTCTTATAATCACCCAATCACGGTGACACAAGTTCCTGAGTCACAACTTCAAGGGTCACAACACGGGTACAAATCCACTGAGATTCCACAGTTGCAGAACACAACCAAATTTGAACCAAACAAGAACCTAGCATCTCTATCCAACCGAGATGAAACAACTCATACCAGACAGTTGTCTACAAGACAATCGTCCACAAGAAAACTCTCTCTCCCCTTCCATCCCAAGGAAAGAAAAAGGCCAACAAGAAACCATGACCCAACCTCAACGTACTGGGAATACTCCTCAATACTTAGCCTCTAAGAACTTTGTAAGTCCTACCTCGAGGCCACACCGACTATAGTCACACAGCTGCTGTCAACCACGATTACGATACTCAGTTCATCCGCTACACCAGGCTCTCTCAGTCCTCATTCACACATGTGAACACTAGCCATCCGTATACTTGGTACAACACATACCATTGCGCCCAAGACCTCACTCCACAAGGTTTCGCTTACTCACCTAACTCTTGCTAGGCAAACCACAATCACGTCACAGCCTCAAGCTCACTGTCCAAGGCACAAAGTCAAACAAAGGAAACCCGATCCCGGGACCTCTCACCTAGAGTTACTAATAACTCCCATAACCATGCTGACACCTTTCGTACTTCCGCTCTCAAAGTATACATCTATCACAAGCATCGTACCCTACGATTTCTCTCCCATCTCCCCAGGTTAGCCAAACCACACGATACATTGCTGAACTTCATCACTCCACACTTCATTTCCGTGGGCAAATAACATACCCATCTCTGAACCTAAGGTGGAACACAAACAATCTCCAAACATATCATACTCGGGATACATCATTGCAACACTAAGCCAACCATATGCACTCAGCATGGTTTCCAAACACGATCTCCTAATCACTAACATATCGATCAAACCACAGACTCTGCATTCCTGTAGGAATCTCATAGAATCGATACTCGTCGCAGGAACCCTTACACATTCCCATACAGCCGTAACCCATGCTCTTCCCAGCATATCTGCAACTCATACTCATTTTCATATCCTTGAGCTCACTCAGTTGGAACTCAAGTCTCAAATCTCAAAGAGGTATACAATGTCCAAGGTCATCAAAACTACTCTGACTACCTACAACATCCTCAGATGCTATGCTAACTACCGTCAACATCCTGGTGACCACTCTTAATATCCTGCTGTCAGGGATATTCCTAGAACCACTCATGTTCTACTATCTCAACATACACCCGGCCAAGGATTACTACGCTTCCATCCACTATGTTTTCGTCTATACCCCATCCTGAGTACACGGCTCATGACATAGCATGATTTAAGATGTACCTAATCCATCACATGGCCAAAATCACATATATCAAAAATTTGAAAGGAATAATCACTATCCACAATCCAAGCATAACAACTAAGATCTAGGGTTTCTAACACCCCATCGCCCCTACTCGCAAGGATCTACCACTTCTGGTAATTTACTCTCCAGAGAAGCTAGTTACCCAAGCCAAAGCCATCAACCATGCTTCGACTACACCTGAACAAAACTCTGCTCAGACACTCAACAAACACCAACTGAGGCCATCCTTACGCGGCTAAACCCAACTCACTGTTGAGTTCCACAACATACCAAGCGATCAACGCCTAACCCATAACCCTGTCTCTGCAACAATCACTGCAACTACTGCAACCGAGCCGCACATTCAAGACCCAAACCACGGTCTCGTCTCCTCTAAGGGTGTACAAGTTATATAGAAGGAAAATATAAAACACGACAACCTAAGGTCGATCTATCATGTTATTTCTACTGCAAACCACCTACTCATGCTAACACGTAACCACAACGATTATGCGGACACAACACCGATACCGAGAAGAACCGATAAGAATGACGCGTCACTTTGGATAACCCACTTATATTCCTTGCTAGAAATCACGTCCATGAAATGCGGTTCTAACTTGGCTCCCAAGTTTGTTAGTCCAAACGCCCGAAGGCAAGACTAATTAATCATAAGGTCCAACCTCCATGCTCACATATACACGACATCAACATGCTTATGTTCCAAACACAGGCAACCAACCACACACATATCCTCACAAGGTAGCACACCCTCTTCCCACAGCTCATAAGTATTCGAACTCAGAGCTCTGATACTAAGTTTTCATGCCTCAGACCCCGGGTCACGCGAAAAGCCACTAAACAACCACCAAACCGGCCAAACAAAAAGAATTTAAGACTAGAAGACCAAACGAGGCCAAAACCTTTGTAAAAGCGTACTACCGAGAATTTATTGATTTAAGAGAGTAGCCTAAATACTGCAGTTACAGCCTCACAAGCTAAGCCTTTAAAAACAAGATACGTGTTTTGAATAAGAAAATCTTTTCGTTTTGAAAGAAACTTAGGCCGTTTTAAAATCTATCTCGAAGCACAAAGGTTTATGTGAAGCAAAAACTATTTGAAAATCCTATTTGCAAACCGTTGATCCCAACAACAAAAAACGTAGTATAAAACTACGAAAAATAACAATCAATCCAAAGTTCTCTCGAAAGCATTTAAACATGCATACATCCATAATCATAGTATACGATTTACAACATGTCACAAATAAACATGAAACATATACAACAAGTATAAGCTACCTATCAAGAAAAAACAGACGTCTTGTCATCAGCCACCTTCGGGCACGATCGGATCAACCTATAGGACCACGCTTACCTCAAAAAAGTTTTACAACAAAATTTCATACCGTGAGCCGAAGCCCAATAGAAACAGATGATAAAACTGTAAAGTAGGCTATGCAGTCATAAGCATACAAACTCAACCACATGAGTTAAAAAAGTTTTTCATCAGGCTAGCACGAGTCTCAAAACGGTTTTATTTCATAAAATTTTACATTTTCGTCCTCAAAATCATGCATATCATATAGTGGGAGCTAACTCAACCACAGAGCCAAAAGGGTTTATATCATAAAATCTCAAGCTTTCCCATCAGACTCCCAAAACAGTTTTCTCTTCACAACTAAGCATTTGAACAATGTAAAATCACATTTTACAGTTGAAGGAAAACAGTAAGAAAAATCTTATTTTTTCACTCGGATCACACACCGAGAAAAGATAAAAGATATTTTTCACTCGAAACACACACAGCGGAGGAAAATAAAATAGTATGTTCCACTCGGGTTACACCACCTAGGAGAAAAGATAAAATATAATCCGCTCGGAACATGCAGCTTAGGATAAAGTAAAATGAATCCTATGTATCGACTCCGTCACAAGGGGACATAGGTAACAAATATAGACTCCTACCCATTACCTAATTCCAGCATCACTCAAGACCTGCTAGGTAATAACAAGTTTTATACGGAGCTCCACGACATAAAAGCTAACTTCACGGGCGACAACCCGAGGGAAAAGAGCACCCAAACCGACCTTCTTTACGGAAAATACCCTGAAGGATAACAAAGGTACTTATACTGCTCATGTTTTCGGACTTTCACTCGGAGCAACTCGTGCTAAATACCCGTTATCCCGGCACATCTAGAGAATCATTTCATAAAAATCGTATCGTAGCTCAACTACGAAAATATTTTCGTAAAATACATTATATATGTATATAGATCGATTCATCAATATGGAAATCGACAAAACATTTCAAAATATTTTTTTTTATTTTTAATATAACGTTTCAAAACTTGATACTCAACCCCAAAAGCAAGCTCTAAACCTCCAAAACACCGAGTGTTGAGATTCTCATCAAAAATCAACATTTTCTACCGTTTTCAAGAACACCATTTGAAAATCATAAAATCGCATGCCATACGATGTAATAAGCCAAGAAAAGCAAAAAATATGTTTTTTACCCGAAAAACTAAGGTTTAAATATAAATATGACATTTAATGTATTTTTTACCAGGTAAAAATACATATAATTACATACAACAACCTTATACAATAGTAGGATCTAGAATCCTATCTCGGTAAGTCAAAACTCGAAGCCTCAAAAATCGAACCTCAATGAAATAAAAATATGTCTGGATATATACGAAGCCCCCGACACCAATAGCAAGGATCCGCTGTCTAACCGCTGAAAATCGAGCCCCGAGCTCCTCAAAATCTTGAGAGAAGGCAGAGATTTTGAGAAAGAGAAACCAGATCTGGAAAACAAATACCTCAAAATATCTTCAAAAGTTTGATATTTACAGAAAATGCCAAAAATGCCAAAATCACTCAGGTCGGTCGACTGAAAAAGCTACTAGAAAGCCAACAACATCACACCACCTCAAGCTCAGTCAACTGAACCCTTCTGGTCAGTCGACTGAAATCCTCACTGAAATTTTTTCAAATTATTTTCTGCTACAGAACATGTTTTATAACCTAAACACTTACTAAACAAATCTCTTTCGAACCCGAACAAGCGTAAAACTCATTCGCACATGTTTTTCTATTTCGAAGAAACAAACCCTAGCATACCGAAATCAAAGGTTAACTCAAATTTCGTTAACACTTAAATTATTCTCAAAATTAATTGGGTTAGGATCTCACATTGTCCATGTTAACAAAGATTTGTGTGGAATCAAATTTGTTTATTTATTTATGTTTAAAAAATATTCCCAGTCAAATATTTTCCTCCATCGAAATTCTTTATATATATATATATATATATATATATATAAGCTTTCCTCGAAGACATCCTTGAAGGTAGCTTTTCGAAGGCAATAGTTTTTTTTAATATTAATTAACAATTCGATTGGCCATCGACAAGTCTTTTTGTGTCGAATATTATTTTTATTATTGAATTTCTTTCTTTTTTTATAATTCTATTTAGCATATAGTTGGAGTAATTCCAATTTCGACATGGAATCTTTCCATTGAAAATATCAACATAAATTTCTTTTTTGTCTTTTTATTTTCATCGATTTGGAAAAACGAAAAAATCTTCTTTCGAATTTAATTAATTTTTTTTCTTTTGTTGCCATTTTTTGGCATTATATTTTGACAACATAAAATTCAATTCAACCAGTATTGGTTCAGGAAATTGCCCCACAGCCCTTCAAAGGTCGGGAATATACGAATTTTTAACAATTTTAATTTTTTCTTTGTTATTAGTTATTATATGTTGGCCAACCACAGAGAAAATTTTAAAAGATTGTTCAACCTTTGTTATGAGTTATTCAATTTTACTATTGGCCATTATTTGTTGGCCAACTCCATAGAAAATTTTTAAAAGTTTTTGAACTTGTGTTATAGGTTCTTCAATCCTACAAAAATCAACATGTGGTTTAGGTTGTCCATTCCTACAAGAATTAGCCTATGGTATAGGTTGTTCAATTCTGCCAAATTCAACTAATATTGGGGTAGGATACATCTCAAAAATAGGATTATAATATATATATATATATATTGTTGGTAACCAGTAATGATAGGGTTTATTAAAGTATGATACATCTCATAAACGGGATCGTAGTATACTTGTTGTTGATAACCCGTGATGATATGGACCATTGATGGTCTATGCGGTTCTGCTCGTACCATCGCTTGTGGAAAATTACAATTCTTCCGTACTATAGCCCTTATTGCACTCACGAACTCTTGCTCTTCGGCAGTTGGGTTGCGGAGTACCTCTATAAGTTTTTGTTTCTCTTGTGCAGAGAGGCTGTTTAGGCTTTTAGATTGGCCTTTCTCGTGATTATTCATTATTTTTTCTGACTTAGTATGATGTCCCACTTGGCGTGCCAAAAATTTGTTTATCAAAAACAAATTTAAATCTCATTCGAAAGGAAATCCTTCTTCGAAGTGCTCAAACGATTGCGTGCGAATTCTATGTCTTGTTTCAGGACTTCACCAGGAAATGCCACAGAAGATGGAATCAAAGTAATAAAATCAAAATTTTATTAACTTCGACTGGGAAATGTTTACAGATACTAAGATCTACTCCTATGAACTTGAAAAGAATATTACAAGAAAATTAAATAAAAGATAAAAGAAAATATAGAGGCGATTTGCCAAGTTATGTGTAGGTATCCTCTAATAACTATAAGTCCATATATTTACAAAGAACTCTATAAATAAGTTTTTACAACTACTCATAACTTCCCACTATACATGTTTCTCCTATAATGTCAAGTATCTTCTCATGTGGTTACAACTTCCATTAATCGCTGTTTTCTTCATTGGTTGTCACTTGTCATCTTTAATAATACTTTTATATGAGTATTTTAAATTTATAAATATATTATCAAGCTTTTATAAAATATAATAGGCTAACATAATATCTTCGATAAGAAATTTGTAAATTATGGTGTAAACAGCGTCTCTTTCGATTTATATTGAATATATCCTTAAATATCCCTTACAATTTTTGTACTTTGAGGTTATTATAAATTTGAATAACTTTCAATACATTCAAACAAAAAAATATGTAATTTTCAAAATAAATGATCCTTACTACAAAATAGTGATATATTATTTAGTATTTTTAAAATATTATATGTTGATAATATTCACTTTTGGTCTCTTGACACGAGACCTCTTTCATGTTTCTAAGCTTGCATGGTAAGAGAAAATATCACTAAGGCACTAGTGTGGTGCACCTACCGCTCCAACAATGAAATCAAAATATTTTGAGAAGAAGATAATAAACCAAGAAAGCGAAAGAGAGAGGGAGAATGCAAACGTAATGTGTATCTAAAGTTTTCAACAGCAGGAGAAAAATAATATATATATATATAAGCATGCATGACGTCCTTCTCTTCGTCACATTCTTACACGAGGCATGCATGCTAAAAGTTGGTGTATGACTCTCTCACTTCAAAGTAGTGACACACTTAGTGGTCTCATGTACGGTCCACGAAAGACACCCCATGTACATCATGGGATCGCGCACGTTGAACATAGGCGTCGTGCTATCCATGCATCTAACTAGAGATGTGGATAAGTTTGAAAGGTAACGTTCGAATGGCCTGAGGTTACTTGGTCTGAATACTAGGAGTAATAAAATTTGACTGAGGTAAAAAGAAAACGAGATGAACCTAATAAGCAGAGCTATGCAAGCCTAGGAGTAACTTGAGCTTAAATGACTCGCGACCAAGCTGACATGAAGGTGCAATTAAAAGGACATCATGGTGATGTTCAAGTATGATATATCATCCATCACATGTAATTATTTACATATTTTCTTTTATTTATTGATCTAATAACTTAAAGATATTTTAAATGTAAGGATATTAACTTACATTGATTTTATGCTAAACAAATTATATAACTCACTTAATGTTAGGAAGTCATATATAAGAATCCTGCCACTGGATTTACTCATCAACAAGGCATGTGAATAGTATTATACTAATTGTGAGTGTTGAGCATCAAGTAATAAAACAAAAAATAATGTTAAGAAAAGGTGATAATGAAGCATTAGGTTATGTTTGATTTGAAAAATAGAGTTAGATAACATAAGAGTGATAAATAATATTGGAGACCCTATATTTTCTTATACTATTAAATTATAGGTAGTATTATATGTAAGATTATATATTTAATTTGTATTCAGTTAGAGCGGACTAAATAATGAAATAAAAATTGTAAACTCATTTTAGCATTGGATGATAGAATAAATAATCTCATACTACTAACAATACTAGTATTAGCTATATTTAGTCCGCTATGTTGGTATTGGTAATTCGAATTTTATTGAATTATTCAGTCTAATCTCACAAAATAAATGCAAAATTAGAAATTTAAATTGACAAAATATCATAATATAAGACCTCCACGGATGTTTTTATCTTATTCTATCCTAATTTCATTCCCTTAAAAGTCAAAACAAACTCTTATTATAATAATTTTAGCCCGGTTAAGGCTCAATTTTAAGTAGCAAAATTATAAAAGGAGGACCGATAAAAATTAAGAGTTACGTTAAGATTAGGAATCTTAGAGAACTAAACCTAGTGACGAAATCTCGGACCCAAAATGTAATAGGAAATATTGACCTTTGAGCCCAAAAATTTACTAAAACTACCCTAAAATAATAAAAACCTAAAATTAACAAATTAAGAAAATTACAATTAAGTCTAGGTTAAAGAGGAAATACATATAAAAGACCAAAAATAGATACATGTAAAATTTTAATCTCAACCTTTAATTAAAAAATAATATAAAATAGACCCCCTTGGCTGGCCATGCCGAGGAGGTAATGCCAAAATTTGATTATATATATATATATATATGACAAGCATTACAAGATTAGATTAAATTAATTAAAACTTTATATACTGAATCCCAATTAAAAGGCTTAATTAACACATCTGACAAAAATACTTAATTAGGCCCGTGTCTTATTATACACATAATTAAATATTGTCATAATATTCATAAATTATAAAAAATAGTATTGCAATCATAAAATTTGTAATTTAATACAATTGCATAGAAAAAATAATTATTTTTATACATTAAGTCAATTTTTAAGTATTTTTCCTTAACACCCCATTTGGATGAACCATACTTATTTGCTTATTTACTTATTTACTTATAAGTCAGTTATTCAAACGAGTTTATTTACTTATTTGCTTATAAGCCAACTTATAAACTAACTTATTTGGCTTATAAACCAGCTTATTTGTTTATTTGGCTACCCAAACGAGCTTAGTTGCTTATTTATTTGTTTTTAGTTTAGTTGATTACCCAAACAACGTGGCTTATTTTTTGATTTATAAACCAATAAACAAATAAGTAAGATCACTCAAATGGGACCAATATAATGTAATATAATTTTACATTCATAGACCATTATAATACACTAAAATATATCAAAACCACCAAAAGCCCAAAAAATTGAGCTTGGCCGGCCTCCCCTTCCCCAACTCACTCTCACACTCAAGCTAAGTGTGTGGTCTTGTCAGTATATTTTGCATGCAATGCTATAGGTCAAGGGGCTTACATGTATGACACCTTGTAATTATAGCATCACCACTAACAAAATTTCTATAAAAACATCCATCCTCTCCACCATATGGCCGACCACCACCACTTTAGCTATCAAACTCAAAAAAATTATCTTTTCAGTGTTGAGAGTAAGACCAAGAAAGAAAAAGAGGAAGAAGAAAGAAAGGGAAGGAGGAAAACCTGGCTTTAAAGCCAAGTTATTTTCTTCTTCAACCTAGAAACCAAAACCCTACTAGGTAAGAAAAATCTTGAAACCCTATTTTTCCTACTCATATCTTAATCTTCTTCCACCATTCCTAAAAAATTAAATCAAGAACACACTTGAAAGATTGTTTAAAGTGAGCTAGGAATGAGATTATGGACTGTTTGAGTTTTTATTTAAAATTTGTGTTGTAATATGAATGAATGATTCATGCTATTTTTATTATATGAGATTGCTGGAGTTTATATATTATGTGTTTAATACCATCCATGCCAAAAAAATGAGAAATCCATGCCATGCATTAGGTGTAAAGATTAAACTACTTTAGGTTTATTTCTAAATTTCCAATTTTTTGGAGCCAATATTTGAACAATTTTAATAAATTTTAAATAAATCCCCTAGTGTCAAACTTTATATCCAGAGTTATATATTTGTGTTAACTTTCATAAAAAAATTCATTTGGAGTGATTTATACGATTACTTTTCGAGTTATTAAGTTTTTCCTAAAACACTACCGTTTTTGTCATACTCTTGTTGAAATAGCCAAAATCATATTTAAAAGCTTGGTCTTCAAATGATTTCTTCATGAAAATTATAGTAATACATTTTACTAGTGTCATACCAAAAATGAGGAACTTTTATCACTTTTTGATATGCCAAACATATTTTCAAATATGTTGGACTGAATCAGACTCTCCGGATAGATTCAGTGCCACTTTCTTGTTGAGATCATTTCACATATTTTTATTAATTCTTAAAAAATGTTCGTTCATGAAAGAGTTAAGAGACTTTCTAATATAGCTTTAGTCTAGAATTCATAATAAATGGAATTATTTTGTTCTCTCAAACAAATTTTGTTCTAACTAGCATAGAATCTGGAAATCATTGAATTTGTTTTCTTAAATACAGATTTGACCTACTTTCTTATGTGAGTTGAAACACCTATTTTTATTGAGTTCTAGAACGAGTGTTCTTTATGAAAATTTTAGAGAACCTCATAATCTAACTCATAGCCGAAATTCAGAATATTTAGAATTCTTTTGGTACCTCAAAGATACTTTCTTCAGCAATATGAAATTTAACAGAATTTGTTCCTGAGCAGATCTGACCCTTTGTCTTGTGATAGTTAAATTACCAATTTTTAATAAGTATCTGAAAAAGTATTTTTCATGAAAATTTTAGAGGATCTCTTGATCTAACTTGTGTCCAAAAATCAGAGCAAATGAAGTTTGTTTGATAGTTCAAATGAATTTTTTTATAACTGATGATAAATCTGGAATTTGAGAATAATGCTAAAAATTGTACAACCTGGGCATGCCAATATGTGTATAGAATTATCATACTATAAGCATGCATGATGTGAACTATTCATTAGTTATTTGTGTGTATGATGCCATGAGAATGAGAACATGCTTAATGTGAGTGTTTCAATTTTAATTCATGTTATATGATGTGTTAGAACAAGGTAATCTAAGAGCGGGGGTGAATTGGATCTTTAAAAAAATAGCAATTTAAAAATATTTTTTAAAAACTTTTTAATATAACAATAAAACAAGATATGTAATTATATAAGCAATACAAATATTAAAAGATGAGGGATAGAGAAAAAGAACCAGACACCAGGGATTTAGAGTGGTTCGGTTTTATTCTAGCCTACATTCACTCCTCAATATCTCCCTTGAGTATTTTCACTATTCAGAATACTTCACGGGCGTATTACAAGCCTTTACAAGCTTCAAATCTTTTCTTGAGCTATCTGAATGTTTACGGGCACATTCACAAGCCTATTTCACCTTCAAGAAGATCCTATGAAAACAAGCCTCTGTTTTCTTTTAATCTCTCTTGAACTCTTCTTTGATAGTTTTACTAACCCACTCAAAGGCTAAAGGGTGACTCAACCTTTATTACAATAAATAAGATGTATTAAATGAAAAACACTCATTTTCTTTACAAGATTAATTTACAATAAATGTAAAATTGATGATTTCTGAGATTGATTTGAGTAATGAAACAGTAAATGCAAGTCTCCAACATTCTTGAATGCTGAGAAGTAACCACTTAAATAAGTTTTTGTGAGTTCTTGACTATTGGAGGTAGGTGGGGGCAATAAATATAAAAAATTCAACCGTTGAGATCTGCAGTATTTTGAATTTTCGTCTTTAGGGTCGACACAAATAGCTTTGGTGTCGACGCAAAGTGTCTAGGACAAGGTTCTTCAAGTGGTTGGGTCGACACAAATCTTCTGAGGGGTCGACACAATTTCTTCACTTTACCTTCCAACGTTCCGGAGTCGACACAAATGAGTCCGGTGTCGACTCGTTTGAAACTTTAGCATCCGGAGGAACAACTTTGTATCGACTCAACTTGTCTCTGGTGTCGACACTAAATCTCTACATGGAGTCTCGGTACTTTTGTGTCGACACATTTGGTCTTTGGGGTCGACACCAAAATTCTACAGTTAGTTTCGGTTGTTTTGTGTCGACACAAATTTTCTTGGGGTCGACACCAAAATTCTGCAGACAGGCTCAGGACTTTTGGGTCCACACGATTTGTCTTGGGGTAGACACCAAAAATCTGCAGGAGGTCTCGGTTGTTTTGTGTCGACACAATTTCTATTTGTGTCAACCCAAACTTTCAGAAACCAAAAGTGAGGATCACTTTTGTGTCGACACAAAATTGATTTGTGTCGACTCAAAATGAG
>JAOTRH010000429.1:0-24418 GCA_034768845.1 Heliamphora exappendiculata
CCCAAATTCTAACCCCAGGATTGTCCACAACTTTATCTCAAATTCGCTCATGATCATTTTATGGGCATGTTATTACTTAGTTTGCAAGCATTTTTTATTTGGGTGTTGATTCTTAATTGTGCGAAGAGGGGATGCAGAAAGGTTTGTGTATTTTATATGTAAATATATTGTGACGAATATCTTTTTTTCTTAGTTGTAATATATGCGTTAAAATATGAATAAATATTGGAGATTGGGGTCAACAACATTTTTTTTGGGGTAAATATTTATAAATATCAACTACTGGGAGTCTGGGAGCCACTTTGCTGTTGCTAATCAACATTAGGTTTCAATTCCAGCATGATTGCACTTGCCTTTTCAAGGCCAGTAGATCACCAGCCCTTTTTATGTCATCCTCTACCTTCAAGTTTGTAATTTTGTTATGATCCGATTGTTGCTACAGTTTTCCTCTTACTTGGTAGCTTTTCTTTTGCTTCTTAAAATGTATAGGTTTGAGAGGTTCTATCCTCATTTGGAATGCTGCGCTTCTTTCTATGTGGAAATTCATCTTTAAATGGCAGAATTGCGGTTCTAAAGCAGAATTGTCACCCCCAATAGGCAATTTCTACAACTAAATGTTGATCTTTGTGGTTGTTCATTAAAGTTTTCCTATTATCTTCGCAAAGATTAACACTTAAAATAAAGTGTTGATCTTTCTGACGAGTGTCCCATCTCCTATTATTGGCCAAATATTTGTTGATTTCAAAATCACAACAGAGGTGGTGTCAATGCGGAGTGAGCTCAGACGTGAATGAATTTCATTCTATGCATGGTGGCATTGATAATGCTGCTGTTCTTTCAGTTGGTATGCAATCAAGTATAGATTGTTTTGCATGTGTTACAGGGCAAAATGGAACTTGACTGTATAAGAGAGATTATATGGTACAAGAGTCAAATTTGCATGACTGTAGGGTGCAAAATGGAAGTATGCCAATTGTTTAAGGAAGATGCAGGCATCAACATATAATGATGTTGATTGATGGTTTTGATGGTTTTTGCCTAAAGTGACCGATTTCGGAGTTTCCAGTCAACAAATTCGGTTTATTTTTGGATTTTTATTAAGGAAATAAAGTTAATGGGCAATGTTATGCAGGGGACAATAATTTGGGTAAAGGTTGGAATGGATGTCTATGTACCCAATGGGCTTTCTAGAAGTAGATCTTAATTAGAGGGTGTCTTTTTTAGCTCAAATGGGCAATGTTATGCAGGGGACAATAATTTGGGTAAAGGTTGGAATGGATGTCTATGTACCCAATGGGCTTTCTAGAAGTAGATCTTAATTAGAGGGTGTCTTTTTTAGCTCAAGTATCCAGCGCCACTGTAGTCACAGCTAACTTAGACAGCCATATACTTTCAAAGGAGAATTTAAAGAACGATTTTTACTGATCGATAATAAGTAATTCAACACTTTGCTTTAGTTGGAAATTTTGTGCTTCAAAGTTGTCCAGCAAGTCCTATATTTGGAGGTTGGAATTAGTCATTAGATCCAGTGTGGATAAAAATGTCTTATACATCACATGAGATTGTTGGTTGTGGTTAGCTCCTCAAGTTGTTATGCAGCTATGGGAAGGGTAGGGTGTCTTGGGACTTGTAATCTTTGCTGGGATGTTCTTTTCTTTACCCAAAATAGGTCTTCTATGTCAGCTTTAGAGTGCTGAAGGGCAGATAAAAGGGAAAAAAATATTAACAGCTGAAAAGGGGCTATCTGAATGAGTTCATATGGAACATAAAATTTAGAATTTTGTTGACATGTATGGATTTCATATTCATACCGGGGAAAACAATCAATTAGGTTCCTTGTTCATAGGGTTGAAGATGATATGCTCCAAGGGCCTAGGTTTTGCAGTCTGTAAAAATATATGGATGGAAGATACAATTAGAAGTGGTTCGACAGAACAGTAACACAATAAAGATAAGATGAAATGAGAAAAGAGCAATAAAGAGTGTTGCATGATTGCATCACATTGTCAAGAGTAAACAATCATGTCTAATCATTGATGTTAGTATTTTGATGCAGTGATGGTCAAAATTAGTACTATTGTTGGATATTGACGAATAAGAAAAAAATTTTCCTAGGAAAACCTAGTATGGGTGCCTCTAAATTCTAATCATCAGACATGCTTTCATTTAGCGGGGTCATTCAACAAGCCCTCATCGATGTTAGTTTTTTAATTCTACAAAACCTATCGAAGAACTAACTTTTACACATCACTATGTAATATCATGTATTTCTAGTAAACTTGACAAAAGTAACGTCGAGGTCAGAAATGGAAAAAGTAATTCAAACATGTCAAAGTACACATAAAAGTAAAAATGAGGACATGAACTTCATGAATTTAAGTTACTCTGATGATATCATTGTTGTTCCATCAAATTTGAAGTAGACGGTTAGTGTTCAAATTTCACAGAGAAGATGTTGAGAAAGGAGATTCTTCTCACACACCGTCTCCAGTTATGCAATAAAACATATTGCTTGAAAGCTATGATAACTTACGTGCTATAAAAATTTAAAATAAATAAGCTCATCATAGCCTAGTACTAAGATTTCAGTTGCCCCAGCATATCATGTATGGTTTAAAGCATTCATATTTCTTGCTTATATACCTGTCACTTCACACTTGAACTTGGGGCACTCTAAATATCACTATTTTCAGAAAAGTTTGGCAATGCTCCTTTGCGTTAAAAAGTATTTGGATTTGACTTTTGTGTGTGCAGGATGATGAGCCTTTTCAGAGTTCATTGGGTATGGACATAGAAGACTCGCAATCGAATGAAATTCAGCGTTTTGAAATTTTAAGGAATGAGCTAATAGAACTGGAGAAAAGGGTCCAAAGAAGCGCTGATCGATCTGAAAATGAAGAGGTCTCTCTCTCTCTCTCTCTCTCTCTCTCTCTCTCTAAGTAAAGATGAAGAGCTATATCTTAAATCATCCTGATATGCTGGCATTTATCAGATTGTCATTGTTGTGCTTCTGATTTAGTAGGTTCTTATCCCATTTTATTCCTTTTACTTTCTCTCTCCTAGAAATCCTTATTATGGTGCTGTGGATGAACCGCTGTGTGTGAGAAGAAGGAAATTCCTAATTTGTACAAATACGAGATTGTTGTAATTTCTGAATGTCTTCTTTTTTACTAAATTATATTTCTCACCCTTGTAGTTTGAGACTAGTTTCAATTTGGTCCTTGAAGTTTTAATTTGGACAATTTAGTCCCCCCTTTTTTTAATGTGTCAATGTATCCATTAATTAGAAATCGTTGGGATTTGGATGAAGAAAAGGCTATTTGGCAAGCACATGATATTAATAAAATGGGTAAATTACACTGACCTCCTCTGAGATTTATGACAAAAATAGAAACACCTCATCTACTTTCTGAAATGACACTAACTTCCATCGTCAATGAAAAAAACTAGCTCCGTTTAACTTTTTATGTAAAAGACATAAATATCCTTCTTCTAACTCAGTCCCTTCTTCAACCCAACACAAGCTGAAACCAAACCATTGACGGTGAGCTTGTTATCTCCATCGAGAAGTTGCAGGAGGTCCAGGATGAACTCGACAAGGTCGCCGCTGGTACTACCGGGCAGTGGCGTGGGTACCCCAAAAACCTGAGATGTGTTGTAAACTTCTTGTCTATGGATCTACCCATGAAAGCAACACCCAAATCCAAGCAGTATTAAGAACAGAATCAATGGCAGCGAGATCACCACCACCATACCCATCTCTCTTTCTTAATTTCCTCTTCTCATAAATTCTCTACTTTTCTCATAGAAAGAACAATTTTTCTCCGTAAATAATCCTTCTCTTTATATATATATATATATATATATATATATATAATCCTTCTCTGCTCTCAATCTCCCAATCTAGCTCTAAATTTGTCCTACAATCTTTTATCCAATTGCCAAATCCTCTCAATTCCAATCCCAACCCTTCAAACAGCAAACACTTGAAAGATCATGGTTTCTTCTCTTATTTATCCTAACACCAAATCAAACAAAACTAAATGTCGATGGGGAGAGAGAATAGAGAGAGAAGATTGGAAGAATGATACCACCTTCAAAACCCTCTGCTCTGGCTTCACCTCCCACCTCCAAGGCACCACCAGCAACAATGGCTGGATCTACAAGCTCTCTCTCACTAACCTCTCTCTAAAAGGCTCCATCTCCTCTTTCCTCTCCAACTGCACCAACCTCCAAGCCCTCGATCTCTCCTCCAACGCCCTCACCGGCACTATCCCCATCGACCTCTAGTATCTCGTCAACCTCGTCGTCCTCAACCTCTCCCCCAACCGCCTCACCAGTGAAATCTTGCCGCGGCTTGCCTTCTGCGCCTACCTCAACGCCATATATCTCCACAAGAATCTTCTCACCAGCCAAATCCCACAGCAGCTCGGATATATGTTCATCTCGATCGGAAAGAGACGGAGAAGAAAAAAGCAGACACTTTTTTTGGTCTTTCTATACACAAGCCAAAATGGGGGTTGGGAAACAACCAGCAGGTGCCCGGGGGGGGGGGGGGTGGTAAGGACAAAATGGGAATATCTTAAATGAATTGATAGAGTTAACATTTTTCCATTGCGTCAGTAACGAAGGTTTGACGGTTGTATTAGTTTGATGCAAACAACTAAACCAGAGAGTAGGGCAGAGCTATTTCAGAAAGCAGGAGTGTTCCTATTTTTGTTAGAAACCTCAGGATAGGTCAGTGTAATTTACCCTAATAAAATTAATAAAACTTCTACCATAGTTATGTAAGACCCGATCAATTAACATATATTTAGGTTGACCCATATTTTATAATATACATATTCACAAAACCTTTTGTTTCCTCTCTCTTTCTCTCATACATTTCATTTCTCTTTCTCTCTTTTCGTCCTAACTTTCTCAAAAAGCAAAAGGTCAAACGCCATGACCAAACACCATTTTTTAGTAACCAATGTTCAACAAATAACAGAGAAAAGCTTTAATTGTGAAAGTGTAATTTTAAGAAATTTATTATTTGTTTGTTAGCTAAAGGGTAGTCATTAAGATTAATTAGGATTTCAGATTTTGTTCTATATATATTTTGTAACTCCTCTTTAGTGGTTAAGCCTTTTGTTAATAGCAATAATAATCTTTATCTTTTATCTTTGCTATCGTGGTATCAGAGCCACTAAAACCCTAGCAACAGTAGTCACCATCAACCAGCATTCACCGACAATTGGCACTTACCAGTAGTCTTTTCCTTTCTCCGGTAACCTTCGCACTTTGCACCGAAACCCTAGCCTCCTCTCTTAGTTCCAGCAACGACCAGTCTCGTAACCCTGGACTTTTGCCTTGAACCCTAGCTTTTTTTTTTCATCGACGACAAACAAAATTGCAATCCTCTGCGCTGAAAACCCTTTGTGTTGAAACCCTTACCTCCTTCGAAACCCTTTGCACCGAAACCCTAGCCTCCTTCAAAAAACCTTTGCTCCAAAAACCTTTGCTCCAAAAACCTTAGCTTCTTTTCCTTCCTTTGACAAAAACCCTAGCTTCTTCTCCTCTTCGTCTAAACCCTAGCCTCCTTTTGAACCACCCTTCGACATCTTTGACCACCCTCTGCCTGACATCGATGAGTCGACGACCACTGTAGACCATCGGTGCACCCTTAGCAACCAGATTTAGCCTCTGACGCACCTCAATCGCTAGATCTAGCTTGGTTCCTTAGTTACTTGTAACTCTCGCTCCATCTCGTGACTATCGCCGAACACCGACAACCACTCCTTGACCATTGGCGACCCATGGTGCACCCCCAACAGGAAGTTCTATTTTTTGTGTATGATTTTTGCGCATATAATATCTTAATTAATCTAATATAATATTCTAATTGATACTTGTGTAAATCTTATTCAATCTGCATCACTTGATGTTTATGATTTTTCTCATGCGTCTCATTCTTCTATTGTTCCATCTGTTCTGTTAGTCTATCCTCGCAGGCAGGCTCCTCCTCAACTTGTATCAATCATATCTGACGTAGTTTTATTTGTTTTTGTGGATCCTAATACCCCTGAACAATGCTACCCTTTGCGTACTCGAAATCCACCAGTAAAACTTAGTTTTTCTAGTACCGATTTTTTGTCTTCTTATCGTGCCTTCTTGTCGACCATTCATTCTTATTTTGAGCCCCCGTCCTATAAAAACCATATACTGATCCAAAATTGGATCAATAAAATACAAGATGAATTAATTGCTTTTCAGAAGACTTGTATTTAGGAGTTGGTTTCATTGCCTACCAATAAAAATCTCATTGTTTGTAAGTGGTTTTATAAAGTTAAAACTCATTATGATTGTCTTTTGGAGTGTTATAAAAATTGATTAATTGCAAAATGTTTTGCTTAAGAATATGGGATTGATTACAAGGAAACATTTGCTCCTGTGGCTAAGATGACTACAGTTCACGCTATTTCTATTGCCACAGTTCGCCAGTGACCTCTTTTCTAACTAAATGTGAAGAATGCTTTCCCCAATGGATATCTTAATGGGGAAGTCTATATGCGCCCTCTTTTGGGTCTCCCTTATCCCACATGCTCTGTATGTCCTCGGCGTCGTGCTCTTTATGGTTTGAAGTAATCTCCTTGTGCCTGGTATGTGCTTTCAGTCTACTGCTACTTAGATCGGCTTTAATCTTAGTCATGATTTTGTTGTTTTCCTCCACTATACTACTGCTGGGATTATTATTTGATGCGGATGATATGATTATCATTGGTTCGAATTTTACTGGTATCTCTGAAGTGAAACATCTATTTCGTGAGTTTCGGATGAAAGATTTGGGTCCTATTTGATATTTTCTTAATATAGAGGTTACTTTCTCACGTAAAGGCTATCTTTTATCTCAATCTAAATATGCTAATAAGGTAATTCATTGTGCTCACCTTACTGATGATAAGGTTGTTGACACTCCTATTAAGTTACATGCCAAAGTTACATGCCAAGTTATCTCCTTCTGATGGCGTTCCCTTAGAAGATCCTACTATCATGAGCTAGTTAAGAGTTTGATCTATCTTACTGCGACTCATCCTAATATTGCATGTGCAATTCATGTCATTGGTTAATTTGTCTCTGCTCCTTGCTCTATTGATTGGGTTGCTTTGCTTTGGATTTTACGTTATGTTCGTAATACCATTTTCTAGAGCTTATTATTATCTTCTTTATCATCTTTGAATCTTCGAGCTTATGCTGATGTTAATTGGGTTGGCATGTATCTAATCACAAGTCTGCCAGTGGTTTTTGTTTGTTTTTTTGGTGACTTTTCATTTATTAGGAGAGCAAGAAACAGCCTGTCGTTACTCGTTCTACAACTGAACCTAAATATCGTGCCATAGCTCATTCTATTGTTTGAGATTGTGTGGCTCAAATGGCTACTATCTAATTTTGGTGTTTTTCTCTCATCTCCTACTTCTCTCTATTGTGATAATAAGAGTGCCATAGAGATCGCTCACAACTTTGTTTTCCATGAGCGTACGAAGTATATAGAGATTGATTATTACTTTGTTCATCAAAATCTCCAGCTTAGTACTAATGATCTTCTTTTCGTCTCCTCATCTATGCTGCTTGTCGATTTTTTCATCAAGATTTATACTTACGACTCATTTTTGCTTCCTATTTGGCAAACTCTCATTACTCACCCAGCTCGCATCATGAGTTTGAGTGGGAGTATGCAAGTGCAATTTTTGAGTTTTTTGTTATTTGTTTGTTATCTAAAAGATAGTTTAGTTTTTAAGATTAGTTAGGGTTTCAAATTTTGTTTTATATATATTTGTAGCTCTTTTTTAGTGGTTAAACCTTTTGTTAATAGCAGTTGAGTTGTAAAGTGCAATTTAGGGTTAAAGGAGAAGAGAAAAATGTTAAGTAGTAAGAGTTAACATATTTATATATATTATAGTACGTGGTGTTATGTGGGTATGCCCACAGTAGCTATTGTAATCCTCTTTTTCTGAATAAATATGGGTGTAGGTTTTCTTTGGTGAGATACACTCTTCTCTATAATCCTATTTATTTTAATATGGTATCAGAGCCACGAAACCCTAACCCTAGCCTCCCAAAACTTGTCGCCACCTACTCGTTTGAATCCTAAGCCCACCACCAACCATCGTTGGCCTCCCTAAATCCACTGGCGACCATCGTCGGCCTCCCTAAATCCACCGGCGACCATCGTCGGCCTCCCTAAAACCAACGCCATCCATCGTTTGAAACCCTAAACCCGTTGGCGACCCGTTGGCGACCCTCGCCTGGCTCTCTAAACCTCACGTCGACCCTCGTCGGAACTCCAGAACTCCTCGCCGACCATTGTCGGCACCCTAGAAACTCTCGCCGACCATTGTCGGCAACCCAGAAACCCTCGCTGACCTCTGTCGGCATATTAAACCCAGAAACCCTTGACGCCGACCTTCGACAGCCCCTCCAGACCGGTTATCTGCTCCAGTCGAGTACAGTAAGGCCTCCAGGGCTTTAAGTCGACTAAACAGGCCTCGCCGGAGCCTTGCCAGAGGGTCGCCGGACTTCGTTGGCTCTTCCAGATCAGTTTGCTTCTCCCTCACAGTATCTGTCCACTTCTCCTAAGACAAATGGTGAGCATGATGCTAGATTAAGGATGCTGTGAAGGTTCGGTTCGGTTCTCTATCTCTTACACGTATGGATTGAGACTTGGTTGTGTGGTGTTTTTTGGTCCCTTGATTGGTGCACAAGGATGTCAGAGGATTCTAAGACCCGCGAATCCAATGTTGAAGCTGGTCGGCATCGTACCACAGATGTGTTTTTCTCATCCACACGGTTGGTAGATCAGTGGTAGATCGGCGACTTGATGGTGTTAACAGTTATGCATTATGGAAGAAAAGTGTTTTGAAGTCGCTTCAGGGAATGGAGATCGATTCCGCTTATTTGATGATCTTCCATCTCAGATCTCAGCGACCTTTCGGACCTGGACTCAGGACCATGTCCGGATATTCAGTCAGCTACTCAATTCAATGGAACCTTCCGTTTAGGCCTTGGTGACTAACACTGATACCGTACGAGAGATTTGGTTCTCATTGGAGTTAATTTATTTATCCACCAATGACCTTTCCCGTTTATATGACGTTATGAAAGACTTCTTTTAGTCTCAGCAATCCGGGAAGCCGCTTCAGGATCATTTTATGCAATTCAAGGTTTTGGCAGATGAGTTTGACCGGCTTCTTCCATTTACGAATCAGTTGTCCCAGTTTCAGCAGCAGAGATAACTACTGGTGGTGTGCTTCTTGGCCAGTTTGGATTCCGAGTTCGACTCGGCGCGTTCTCAGATCCTTGCTGGGGCAAATATTCCTACTCTTTTTGAGACATTTCGACGCCTAAGTTGAGCATCTCGTTGGGATAACTCGTGGCCCTACTGCATCACCTGTTGAGGCATCTGACCAATCTGCTCTAGTAGGTATTCATGGCAACCGCAACAGTCGAGGCCGCGGTCGTGGTAGTGGTAGGTCTAGTCGTTGAGGGGGTTGTGATGGTGGTCGCGAGACCCGTACGTGCCATTATTGCGGGATTAGGGGGCACATTCGTAGTGAGTGCTACAAACTTCATAGAAAGCCCCCACTAATGGCCAATGCCACATCCGATTTCAGGCAGCCAGACTATATCTAGCCGAGTCCTCAAGAAGCATCCAGCTCAGCCAGACGAGTTGTGGAGATGACTGCGGCAGAGTACGATCAGTACATGTATGGACAGACTGGATAGAATACGAGTTCGTTTGAGGTACTAGCAGCCACATTTGCAGGTAATCTTACTGCATGTGTGGCTACCCCCCCACACTTGGGTTATAGATTTTGGTGCTTTTGCTCACATGGCAGAATCATCAAGTATTCTCTCAGATTATAAGCGTACCCCTGGTCGTGCTGGTATTTTGGTGGCTAATGGATCTTCCTTAACTGTCAAGGGTTGCGGTGTTGCGACACCAACTTCTGCTCTCTTTATTTCTTGCATACCCCTGATAACCCCTTCAATTTACTATCCATCAGTCAAATTACCTCTGATTTAGGTTGTTCAGTGACATTCTTTCCTGATTCTTGTATTTTTCAGGATCTTTCGACGAAGAGGACTATCAGTAGAGGACGGGTCTCTGGGGGTTGTACCTGCTGGATGCTGCTCCTGCTCAAGCATATTCAGCTGTATCATCTTCTGCTCTTGATATTCACTGTCGTATTGGGCAGCCTAGTTTACAGAATCTCAAAATACTTTACCCTAGTTTAAAGTCTGTGTCGACTATTAAGTGTGAGTTATGTCGTTTTGCTAAGCACCTGCGTGTGCCTTTCTCTTCTCGTGTCAATAAAAGAGTTTCAGCTCCGTTTCAGTTAGTTCATTTTGATGTCTGGGGACCTAGTTAGGTCACCTCTATATTTGGTTTTCTCTACTGTGAGTTTCGTTGATGATTACTATTGCACCACATTTCTCTATTTAATAATGCATAAATCTAAGGTTTTGTCTGTGTTTACCCAATTCTGCATGACTATACAAAATCAGTTTGACACTTGTGTTAAAATTTTGCAGAGTAATAATGGGAGGGAGTATTTGTCTACTACTATGAGGGAATTCTTGATAAGTCGTGGTATTTCCCATAAAAGGTCGTGTCCCGAACTCCCGAACAAAATGGGGTAGCTGAACGGAAAAATAGACATGTGTTAGAAACAGCCTGAGCTCTATTGTATCATATGCATATGCCTCATCAGTTTTGGAGTGAGGCGGTTCTTACGATGTGCTATTTCATTAATCGCATGCTGTCCACTGTATTGGGTGGTATTTGTCTTATATCTGTACTAACTCCTATGGCGCCTCTACACTCCTTGCCACTTAAAATCTTTGGTTGCATATGTTATGTGCACGACACCAGACCACAGGTTACCAAACTTGATTCTCGTGCCCTCAAATGCGTGTTCCTTGGCTATCCTTAGTATCAAAAAGGGTATCAGTGTTATTGTTCTGCTCTCTGTCGATTTGTTGTGTCTCGGGACGTCAACTTTCTTGAGTCCATCCCTTTCTATTCACCATCTCCTTCCCGTCCATCTCCCGATCGCAAGTCATCTCCCCCTCATTTGTCTGCTGATTTTATGCTTTCTCGGGTTACCACTGATATTCCTACTACATCTCCTGAGCCGCTCTCAACACCGCCTCCTGCACCTTCACCTCCAAGTGATCCGACCCCTGCTGAGCCAGTCCTCTCGTCGGCTGATCCGCCAGCAAGTGAGCTCTCTATTGCCGCCCGTCGCCCATATCGTCGATGTCGGGATCACCACAGGTATGTTGAGTCTTATAAGGGGTTGCCAGCTTCCTTACAGGCCTTTATTTCTGCACTGGATACTACTGCTATTCCAGGAAGTCTTTTAGAGGCTCTCTCTCATCTTGGTTGGCGATCAGCTCTGTTAGAGGAAATGTCTGCCTTGGAGCATAATGGTATTTGGGAGCTTGTTCCTCTTCCTGCCGGGAAGCAGGCCGTTGGTTGCAAATGGGTCTATACAGTGAAGATGAATCCTGATGGTTCTTTGGCTCGTTTAAAAGCACACCTTGTTGCGAAGGGATTTGCTCAGACGTATGGCATTGACTACTTTGAGACTTTCTCTCTAATCTCCAAGATGACCTCCATTCGGTTACTCCTCTCTCGCTGCCACCAAGAACTGGCTCCTGTTTCAGCTGGATATCAAGAATGCCTTCCTCCATGGCGACCTTCAGGAAGAAGTTTTATATGGAGCAACCTTCTGGGTTTGTTGCTCAAGGGGGGTCTAGCCTTGTGTGTCGACTTCGTCGGTCCTTATACGGTCTAAAACATTCTTCTCGGGCTTGGTTTGGGAGATTCAGCATGGTGGTACAACAGTTTGGAATACGATAGTCAGGCAAAGATCATACAGTGTTCTTTCGTCAGACTAATGCAGGATGTATTCTTCTCGTTGTCTATGTTGATGATATTGTTATTACTGGTGATGATCATGTTAGGATTGGCAACCTAAAAACTTTCTTGCAGTCACAATTTCAAACGAAGGATCTTGGACACTTGCGATATTTTTTGGGAGTCGAGGTAGCTAGAGATAAGTATGGGATCTTTATTTCTCAAAGGAAATATGTGATTGACATTTTGCGTGATGCCGGTCTACTAAATGCAAAAAGTGTGGAGTCTCCGATGGATCCAAGTATGAAGTTTCTTCCTGGTGAAGGTGATGTGTTTCCTCATCCAGACAGGTATCAACGAATGGTGGAAAAACTTAATTATTTGACTACCATGACTAGACCAGACATTGCCTATCCGATCAGCGTTGTGAGTCAATTCATGTCTGATCCTCGTAGTCTCCACTGGAATGCAGTGGTTCGTATTCTCCGGTATCTCAATTGCAACCTAGGGATGGGTCTATAGTTTTGTGATTGGGGTCATTCGCGTACTGAGGGCTATTCTGATGTAGACTGAGTATGATGTCCAATTGATAGAAGACTCACATCAGGGTTCTCTGTTTTTGTTGGTGGGAACCTCGTGTCATAGAAAAGAAAGAAGCAAGACGCTGTGTTGAGATCAAGTGCAGAGGCAGAATACAGGTCCATGGCATTAGCTACATATGAAATTATATGGGTTCGACATCTTCTCACCGAGTTAAGTGAACCACCTATGGGTCCTCCTAAATTGTGGTGCGATAATAAGTTTGTAGTTTATATTACAACGAATTCGGTGTTTCATGAGCGAACCAAACACATCGAGATTGACTGTCTCTTTATTTGCCACGAGTACGAGAATGGCACCATCGGGTTTAGTTCGGTTCGATTTGGTGAACAACTTGTTGACTTGTTCACTAAGGCATTGCCAGGATCTCGAGTCAATTACATCTTTAACAAGTTGGGCATGATTGATATATATGCTCCAACTTGAGGGGGTGTTAAGTAATAAGGAATAATATATTTATATATATTATAGTACGTGGTATTATGTGGGTATACCCACAATAGTTATTGTAATTCTCTTTTTCTTAATAAATATGGGTGTAGGTCTCTTTTGGTGAGATATACTCTTTTCTATAATTACCTTTATTCTAACAAAAAAAAGAGAGGAGCATAGTAGAATATTATTATGAGAAAATAATGAGGCTTAATTGTGACCTGTACACCACATTAACCCCTTTCTCCTTGTTATCCCTTCTCGTGATCGCAAACCCCATTCCCGTTATGGTTGGTTTAGCAGTACTAATAATTCTATCTCTCAATTTGTCTCTTATGTTGGTCTTTCAGCTTCTTACTGTATTTTCCTTGGCAAAATCACCTCTGTGTGAATTCCTCGATTTGTGTTTGAAACTCTCCAGATTCCCAAGTGGGTCACCGCTATGCAAACCAAAATGGATGCCTTGGAATCTAATCATACTTGGATCATGTACCGTTGCCCCTTGGTGGTTCAGCAGATGGTTCTGTAAATCAGTATAAGACCCACCTTGTGGCTAAAGGCTTTACACAAATTCTCAATAAAGATTTTGGTGCTATCTTTGCTACTACTGCTAGGTTAACTATTGCTCGCTTTCTTATGTCTTTGGCAGCTTTTTATTGTTGGCCTCTTCACCAATTGGATGTCAAGAATACATTTGTTCATGGAGATTTATTTGAAACCATCTATATGGATCCTCTACCGAGTTTTCGGGATGAGGGAGTATTCGGAGAAGATATGTCGCCTCCGTAAGTCTCTGTATGGCTTGAAATAGTCACCAAGAGCATAGTTTAGTCGTTTTAATAATGTCATCTTATCTATGAATTTTGTTCAATGTCACTTTGATTATATATGTTTTATCCGTTAACATACGTATAGTCGACGTATTATCTTGCTAGTATATATTGATGACATTATTCTTACTAGAGATGATACAGTAGGTATTGCTCAAGTAAAAAAGGATCTTGATAGAGCTTTTGATACTAATAATTTAGGCCCCCTCAAGTACTTCCTTGGTATTAAGGTTGCCCGTACGCATCGTGGGATATATCTTTCTCAGCAAAAGTACATTCTTAATCTCCTTCAAGATACCGGTATATTAGGGTGTAAGCCAGCCTCTACTCCTATGGATCAAAATCTTAAGCTTTCAACTAAATCTGGAGAGTTACTTCCTAATCTATCTACGTATTGTCTCATGGGTCGCTTGATTTACTTGGCAAATACGAGACCTGACTTGACTTTTACAGTTAGCGTAGTCAGTCAATTTATGCATGCTTCTTGTAAGACTCATATGGATGCAATTTTTCATATTTTGAGGTATCTGAAGACTTGTTCGGGTCTTGGTTTATTCTTCTCAGCGGGTACCCAATCTGGTCTTTTGTGCTTCCTACCGTACTTTCCTTGATTTGGGGTAAATTAGAAAGGTTAACGTCAACCTCGTACGGATGACATCAGCATGATGTCATCATTCGTATAGACTAACATTGCCGTCGTCTACTCCAATTGACTCATTGGCACGGTGATTTCTTGTGAATTTTTGTAATGGTGATTTATGGTTTTTTTGTGAAAAAAGATAGAAGAGCGTAGTAGAATATTATTTTGAGAAAATAATGAGGCTTCTTTATGACCTCTATACCATATCAATAAATTTATATAAGAGACATCATGATAATTACAAAACGGTTCTAACAGACATTATGGTGATTTATGGTATTTTTTGTTAGAAAAAAGAGAGAAGAGCATAGTAGAATATTATTATCAGAAAATAATGAAACTTATTTATGACTTCTACACCACATCAATATATTTATATAAGAAACATCACGATAATTACAAAACGGTTCTAACAGACATAAGTAATTATCTAACACCTCCCCTTAAGTTGGAGGATTGAGGTCGAACATGCCCAGCTTGGAAAGAAGTTGTCGAAAAGTAGAATCAGATGACAGTTTGGTAAGAATATTATCCAATTGATTCTTGGAGCGAACATAGGGAGTCACGATTGGTTGGAGGAGGATCCATGATGTATGTTAATCGTTGCTTGCCTTTGAAAAAAAACTTTAAATGCATGTACCCAGACTAAATAATTAATATCATTTAGCTATTTAGAGGTCAAACATCTGGACAAATCATTTTCTTTAAGATTGTTAGGTTTGGTGTCAGCCATAGCAAAGTACACCGAGACAACACACACAAGAACTAATAACCAGATGTGATATAGATTGAAGCAATAGACCAAAGAATAACAAACCGATGGTAGGTAGGTACCAAAGAATGATCTTGGAGCATGAACAATCTAGAACAAATCAAAGAAGAACAAAGAACTCGGCAGTCGCAACAAAAGGGGTAGCCGAAACCCTAGAAGTCAGACGAAACCAAATACAAACATGATCAAAACCAGCGATTCACTTCGAATCAAAGAAATAAGGCCCAAATCAAGTCTTTGAACACAGAAAAAGGCATCTGAGGTGAAACTGAAGCACGTCGCGACCACAAACAGCTAAGTCGGCACTTAAGGTTTTTGCTGTAGACACTATGGAATCTCGAATCCTTGTCAATGGAGTTCGAATCAACCAATGGATGTCCATGAAGCCTTGAATAGATGACTTCGGTACCCCTTGAAGAGATTTGAACAACTGAAAAACAAATTTGGAGTTTCAATCAACAAATCACAATCTAAGGTTCGAAAATTTTGAAAATCCTTAAACAATTGGAAAAACCCATCAAATGGCTTCAAAAGATTTCACACAAATCACCATAAATCTTATATGGCGCCGATGAGTTGATCGGATGATGACATCATATTGACGGCATTCGTACGAGACTAATGTTAGCCCTTTTGGTTTACCTTGAACCAAGTTTTAGATGTTCCCCGCGTGTTCTAGAGTGGGATTGAAGGGTTGTTATACTAAGTTAAACTGTAAAGTAGCAATTTAAGCTTAATAGAGAAGAGAAAAAAAGAGAGAGAAATGTTGAGTAGAATATTATTATGAGAAAATGACGAAGTTTAATTATGACCTTTACACCAGATCAATATTTTTATAAATGACATCACAATAATTACAAAACGATCCTAACATGAAAGTCCATGAGAAAATTCTCTACTACTCACCATTTCCAACCCCTAAATCAAGGTAAAAACATCTATTTACTTTTATTTTTCTCAAATATTGGTCTTCTGGGCTCCAAAACTCTCAAAGGCTCAAGATCGATGCTCAAGCAATGAGATGAGATCTTGAACCTTAATCTTGGATCTATTTTCTTTCTCAACCATCCTTCTCTTTTTCTTTTTTTTTGGTCTTTGAAAATTGTATATATTTCATATATAGGCCATATATACGAGAGATATAGCCACATATGTATAGGTCCTAGACCTTGGAGTCAAGAAATCACATGAACTCTTTGTGCCCAAATCTGTCCAGAAATATTTTTTGCAAGAAATCCGTTTTTCATCTATTTTTCTTTTAGATCTATACTTGTGCAAATGTTCTGAAATTTTTACGGTAGTTTGGTGGTAATGTTGTTTACATGCATGATTTTTCTTGAGGTCCAAATCACTCATCTTATAGTTTTTAAAAATTGGGTTTTAAAATTGTCAAAATGGACTGCCTATATAAACTTTGAACTAACACCATTTTTTGTAGGAGTGAGCCTATCGGTGTGAGATTGGCGTGGTTAGTTAGGTATATGTCTTATCTTTCAAACCCCACTAAAATCACGTGGAAAGCTTGAGTATAGTGAAAATGGCGTTGATTCTCCCAAGATGTGTCAAATCTGAATACTGTGTGGTAGAAAAGTAATATAAAATAAAAGAAAAAATAATTTTGATGCAAGGCCAACTCTCAGAGCTTCAAAACTCATATATCTACCTTTTTAAAAATTTGAAAAATCCACCTTTGAGGTTAAGTCCTCCGTGTTAAATTTTAAAGCCATTGAAAATCACACCACCTTACTGGAGTAGATTTTCTGTTCTGTCATACAATTTTGTTTTGCAAAAACCGAGGCCTTAAAGGCCAAATCCAGAATCGTGTTCTAAATAAAAAGTGTTCAGAAGACCCTAAATAGGTTACCTACCAAATTTCAGATTTTATTTCCAAGTCTAAGTATTTTAAAAACCCTAAAAACAATAGCTGAAATTAAAAAATCTTGACTGTTGTTCAATGTGTTGTGTGTTTAATGTTGTTATTTTGGATTTCCTATGTTTGTGCTATGCATGTTTAAATAATTAGAATGTGTGATATTGTTTTAAAGTGTTTCCATAATTTTAGTAGTTAAAATACTTACATGCAAATTTAGTTAAATCATTGGCACGTGTTTATTGTATCATTTGTTGTTAAGTATTAAAAATGTGATTTTACCCTTATTAGCACTCTTGCCTTATATGTTAAATGAGTCATGCCCATGCATAGATTAAATTGAGAATTGTAATTTTAGCAAATTATATCATGCCACATCATCATTGGGTTGGGTTTTTACGGGTTTCACTTAAAGATTCTAACAAAGAGATGAAATTGAACTTTAGAATGGTATCTTGTCTCATGGAAATTTGGAATTTGTGATTTCAGCTATATGCCATGGTTATTTCGGGGCGGTTTCCCAGGTGCTATATGCACAGTTACTTGTAATTTGGGAGAGTACCCCAGGCTATATGCCACGATTTATGATTTTGAGGGAGTACCTCATGGCGAAGGTGGTTCAAGTGGCGTAATAATAGGAGTTAGACATTTCACGATCCCGCGCTAGACCTTGATCTGAGATTCGAGGACCAAACTGTGTCGATGATGTGATTCTCCATACCTTGTCGTTGGTAATGATTCGGTTGGACACTTAGTTTGACTACGTAGTCATCTCACAGCTGAAGGAACACCCTTTGTTGGTCGGTAGATTTGGTCTGCATGGTTGGGATTAGGGTTATGACGGTTCACCTTGGTTATGCGAACCTAGAGTAACTTAAGATCTAATTAAACTTAGTAATTTAAACGAACAGCATTATCATTAACATATCTCCTGTTATGTATAAATTATTGTCGTTGTGTGACCTATTTGCATGAAAAGTACTTGTATGTTGGTGTGAGTTTCTCTGGCTTTCTAAGCCAGGTTCTGAGGAGCTAGAAGAGCCTATTGACGAGTACGCTGACGTGGATGTAGAGCCTTGATTCCCGTGATTAGGAGTTTTACGCTTTCGCTCCAGTTTTCTTCGATCACGTAATACCAGTTTCCATGGCTGTCCACCTGTTTCTTTGATTGTTTGGTGTACTTCGGGAAGATTTTTATTTAGGTATGTACTATATAACACTATTATTTTGTTTTTTAGTATGCATGTGTATTATAGTAATTTAATTTTCGTGACCTTATTAGTTAAGTGTTGCTCTAGATGCCCCCGAGATTCGGGACGTCATATAACAGGCACAAGTAATTATCTACTGATAGCAATAATAACCTGTCTTTTGTTTTTTGTTAAATTATGGATGTTATTGTACTTTAGTCTTATTATATAAATAACAGTGGTAAGGGAGTTAACCATAATTTTAGGTGCTTCATTCACCATCACAATAATTCTCTATCAAGCTCTCTCTTCTACTTTTCTGTCTCTACATTAATCTTAATATGGTATCAAATTATGATCCTGTGTAAGGGAGATTTAGTGATTCTTTTCTTTTTTTTTTTTTGAATTCGTCACTATTAAAAAACTTCTTTCTCAGATGATCAACTGGTCTCCAAGATCAGTATCGTGATTTTTCCCTTCTTTTTTTGGGCTGTGTGATATTTTTTTTTAATTTTTTTGTTTTTGCGGCGCCACCAAAGGTTTTCTTCGCAAATCGTGATTGCAACTGTTCCAATCTCGCTCGATGGCTTTCTTTCCTTCCATGGGTGCCGATTAGGGTTATACAATGTTCTACAAGGGTCAATTCAACCTTTTTTTTATTGATTATTGGTTGATTCCAAGTCGCGACTAGGGTTTTTCGACGAGTTCCAATATGTTTTGACCAGTTTAAGGGTTCGATGCACTTGTTTGGGCTTCGATCAGTGTCGACTAGTGCTGTTTGAGGATCTTTGGCTTGGGTGAACTTCGCAGGTAGGGTTTGCTTAGTAATTTTGTGGATCTGTTGTAGCAGCTAGGGTTTGCAGCTATTCCTTTGCTCTTTTTTTGATTTGTTGTGATCTGTTCCACTTTGATTTGCATATACTACAATGTTCATTGATTCTTTTGGTACCGTACTAGTTTTTTACTCTCCATGGCCATCTCTCATACTGGAAATCCTTCCGGTGGTCTTGAGGACACTAGATTGATTCGTTCAAGTACTTCTACTGATAGTCCATCTCTTCAAATTAATCATGTCAAGTTAGATGGTAGCAATTATTTGAGTTGGTCTCATGCCTGTAGCCTAGCCATTGCTGCCCACGATGTATCTGGGAATATCACTTGTGAAACTAAACAACCAATAGTTATGGGACTTTCTCGCACACGGTGGATAGAGGAAAATGCTTTTTCCATGTCATGGTTAATGCATTTTACGCAACCCTCCATTAGTTGCAGTTTTTTTATTTCTGCATATTGTGCATAAGATTTGGCCTGTTGCTACCTAGACTTAACTCTCTAACTGGTAATGATACTCAGCTATACGAATTGAGGAAGAAACTCTGTTGGTTAGATAAGAAAGACCAATTCCTGACTTAGTATTACACAGAGTTGATTAGTTTGTAGAACGAGATTGATTATTATCAGGAGTTGCATGCAATTTGTATTACTAATGCTGTGGCCTTTCAGAAGATGGTAGAAAAGGATAGGGTGTATGATTTTCTTGCCAGCCTGAATGTTGATTGTGAGCTGATTTGTTCAAATTTTGAGTCGAGATTCATCTCCTACTTTGCGACAGGCATACACTTATATTCAGTAGGAACATAGCCGCCATCATGCTATGGTTTCTCTTTCTAGTCAGGATTGTTGTGTTAACTGTCACGTCAATCACCCGGATAGGCTAGCCTAGTCATACAAAATCTGGGTAGAAGAGTGGCTCGGTAGCTAGAGATCAAATACGTTGTGAGCATTCTGATAAGTCTCGTCATACTATCTATCACTGTTGGAAGCTACATGGTCGTTCTACTTAGGGACGTGGAAGTGGTTGTGGTACTGGACGTGGTGGTCCTATTCGCTTTCACGCTCATTTTTTTGAGATCTTTGCAGACCCATCTACTGAGACTGGTCCTTTTTCGGAGATTGAGTTAACTACTCTCAGGCACCTGATGGCTCGTGTCGACCTCTCTCCTTCTACAGCCTCCACTTCATCCTCTAACTTTGCTCATTCAAGTATTTATCCTAGTGTACTTAGTGTTGTTGACTCTTCCATTCTTTGGATCATTGACTTAGGTGCCACTGATCATATAACTGACTATTCCACTTTATTTTCCTCTCACTCCACTTGTTTTGGTAAAGATACAGTTCGCATAGCCGATGAATCTGTTAAGTCACCAATTATCTCAAAAGTTTAAGTAATTAAGAAATAGGTCTAACAATATATCAAGTTATCCAACATTTTCCCTCACGTGCGACCCTGTCTCGTTCGTAAAGAGGTGAACAAACTAAACAGATGCACTAACACACATAGTGCACAATAACAAATATAACAGAAAAACATATCACGAGACTTGAACTTAAGACTTGATGAACTACCAATTGTCCCAAAAGCTTAAACTGTTAGGAAATTGGCCCAACAATGCATATTAAGCTATCCAACAGGATCTTTGTCCTCTGTATCTGGCAAAGGTTCTATCAATTGCTCTTCACCTTTTCTTTGCTTTCTCTATCATATGTACTTCATGCAGGGTTCTAAATCGCCGTATCGGAAGACGTATCGGTACCAGTGCTACGGTCATGTACCGGTAGATATCGGACAGTATCGGCCGATACATTGGTAAATATCGGTATCGAAGGCTCAAAATCTCGATACGTAACGGTCGATATTTAAAACCTTAACTTCATGTCCCCAACTTTTCTAATAATCTCTTGTGTGTTAGTCATCTTACAAGTTTCTTAAACTGTTCTGTAATTTTTTTTTTCACTCATTGGGTGTTTCAGGAACTTGTGATGGGGAGAACAATTGGTAGCAGTAGTGCACATGGTGGAATGTACTTACTGGATGTTTCGTCTTTCGCTTCTTTTTCACCTTCACCGTCTGGCTAGGCTCTCCATGTTGATACCAGAACCATACTTTTGTAGTTACATCAGTGGTATCGTCGTTTGGGGCATTCTTTTTTTTCGAGTTTTAGAGAGATTTTTTTCCTTTTAGTTAAACATTGTCTTAGAAGTACTTTTTGTGTGAGTCTTGTGAACTTGCAAAGCATAAACGGTCTGTTTACCCATCAATTAATAATCGTAGTGATTTTTTGTTCACAATTATCCATTCTGATGTTTAGGGTCCTTCATCTGTTATTTCTATTTTTGGTTATCAGCGATTTGTGACTTGTATTGATTGTTATTCCCGTGTCATTTTTTTCCACTCATTGGGTGTTTCAGGAACTTGTGACGAGGAGAACAATTGGTAGCAGTAGTGCACATGGTGGAATATACTTACTGGATGTTCCGTCTTTTGCTTCTCTTTCACCTTCACCGTCTGGCTAGACTCTCCATGTTGATACCAGAACCATACTTTTGTAGTTACATCAGTGGCATCGTCGTTTGGGGCATTCTTTTTTTCGAGTTTTTGAGAGATTTTTTCCCTTTTAGTTAAACATTGTCCTAGAAGTACTTTTTGTGTGAGTCTTGTGAACTTGCAAAGCATATACGGTCTGTTTACCCATCAATTAATAATCGTAGTGATTTTTTGTTCACAATTATCCATTCTGATGTTTAGGGTCCATCTGTTATTTCTATTTTTGGTTATCAGCGGTTTATGACTTTTATTGATTGTTATTCCCGTGTCATTTGTGTATATTTACTTTGCACTAAAGTGAAGTCCTTTTATGTTGTCAAAATTCTCATTAAATGGTGCGCACCCAGTTTGATGCCAACATCAAGCTTCTTCATACTGATAATGAGGTTGAGTATCTTGACGGTAGTTTTCGCGCCTATCTGAAGGTTCATGATATTCTTTTCTAAATGAGTGGTGTACACACTTGTGAACAAAATGGAGTTGCTGGACGCAAAAATCGTAATCTTCTTGGGGTTATTCGCTCTCTTCTCTTTACCATGCATGTTCCTAAGTCGTTTTGGAGCGAGGCCGTTCTTACTGCTGGTTATCTTATCAATTGTTTGCCCTCTAGTGTCCTTCAATTCAAAACTCATTTGGAGCCTCTTCCGGGGTCTTTATTTGTCTCCTCTCTTCCACCCCAGATTTTTGGTTGCACTTGTTTTGTTCAAACACCTAAACACCCCAGTAGCAAATTGGATTATAAGACTGTTAAATGTATCTTCATTGGTTACTTTGCTACCCAAAAATGTTATAAATACTATGCTTCTGCCACTTGCTGGGTGTTTGTAAGTATGAATGTTACTTTTTGAGAGTTAGAGTCCTTTTTCCATTCCCCTGACGCATCTCTTCCGGGGGAGATATATAGACTAAAAGAGATGTTACCGTCGGATACATAGATTCAACATAATTAGGAGTCTCAAGGATTAGCCTTTCTGAATCTTACCCAGCAAGACGTTATTCCTACTGAGGGGGGAGAAGGAAGAGTCGGGTAAAGGGGAAACAGAGCAGGATGTTGCTGGATGATTAGATAAAACTTATCTTCATACTTATTCTCGACATCCGAAGGATCAGACTGGTCGTGCCCCACTACCACCTTGTGAGTTGCAACCTCTGCCCTTCGGTTTAGTCTCTTCCATTGATCCACACTTGGTAATGAGTCTTCTTCTGTTAGTCTTGTTGTTTGTGACTTACCTTTCACCCATGAAAAATGCGTTAGGACATGTACTCAACATCTAATTTCACATTTTGTCTCATATGTCTCTTTATCAACCTCATATCGTACTTTTGTCTCTTCTTTGTCTTGTATATCGGTTCCGCTAGATTGGAAGAAAGCTATTGTGGATCTGGAAAAAAGCTATGATTGAAAAGATGACAACTTTGAAAAAAGAATGGCACCTGGGAGTTGATCTTTCTTCCAAAAGAGAAGAAATAGTTCGGTGTAAGTGGGTATTTACAGTAAAACACAAGGTAGGTGAATCAGTTGAGAGATTAAATACAAGACTAGTTACTAAGGGTTTTACTCAGACTTATGATATTGACTATCAAGAGACTTTTGCTTCGGTAGCCACAATGAATTCATTTAGGGTACTCTTATCTTGTGCTGCTAATATGGGTTAGCCTCTCCAGTAGTTGGATGTGAATAATTCATTTCTCCATAAAGACTTAGAGGAAGAGGTGTATGATGTACCACCAAGTTTCATTCGGTGAAACTGAAGGGAAGGTGTGCAAAATGAAGAGGGCTCTATATGGGCTAAAACAGTCCCATAATGCCTGGGATGATAGATTTTTCAATGCTATGCTAAGATTGCGCTAACTCTAATTTTGGGTGCTCTCTCATTCACCATCACAATAATTCTTTTTCAAGCTCTCTTTTCTATATTTTTTGTCTCTACATTAATCTTAACATCTTTGTTATCATTAACACCCAAAAGATTGTTCTGAAACAAAAGCTGAAAGTGGAAGTAATATTATCACAACCATAATGCACCCATGCAGAAACAATATAGATAGCGAATGGAAGGATGCTACAATGGGGAATTTGGTGAAAAATTGAACGATAAATAAAAGGTTAGGTGGGGATGAACAAAAATCGAAAGTGCATAATTTGATGTGCTAAAGATGGGCATAGCACCAAATTTAACATGCTAAAGATGGTGTAGAAAAATTGTAATGATACTTTCTTAGCCAATTGTGCATGCCTAAATGCCTAGTTGAACCTTAGTCCACTTGGGTTACTTTGGTGGTGCATTGTTGTTTAACTACTTGAAGCTGGAGTGAACCAATGAGTTCAATATTGCCAGCAACAGGATCATCCACAACACCGCTACGAGAAAGCTCTATGTATTGAAGGTGATATACAAAAATTACAAAAGAGAATGTTCGCAACTAGGTCTCCTGGGTGTCTTATTTATAGAGACAGTGGAATGACTTGGGCTTTGGGCGAGAGGAGAGGAGCGTTTGAGGAGGCGGATAAGATGGGGGTTTCAGGAAGAAGAGTATTCTTGAATGGTGATGTATATTGTATGGATCCATTGATGGAGAGAAACCTTGTTTGCTGGATAGCCTACTTGGGCGACGATTACACTTTGGAACCAAGATTTTATGGTTCTAAGTGAGTTAGAATTGTGTTTCTTATTACTTTTATAGAGGAAAAAGGTGAATGTATTATTTCTTAATCAATATTGCAAGGCTAATAAAGAGGTTACATAGGCTAATCCTACATTAACCAAAAGATTAAAATATCCTTAAAACTAAATAC
>JAOTRH010000440.1:0-24418 GCA_034768845.1 Heliamphora exappendiculata
CAGAGGTTGGTGTCGCAACACCGCAACCCTTGACAGTTAGGGAAGATCCATTAGCCACCAAGACACCAGCATGACCAAGAGTAGGCTTGTAATCAGAGAAAATACCTGATGATCCAGCCATGTGAGCAGAAGCGCCATAATCTATAACCCAAGTGTGGAGAGTAGCCACGCATGCAGTAGGATTACCTGCAAATGTGGCTGCCGGTACCTCAGACAGGCTCGCATTCTGCCCAGTCTGTCCATACATGTACTGATCGTACTCTGCTGCAGTCATCTCCACAATTCGTTTGGCCGAGCTGGGTGCTCCTTGAGAACTCGGCTGGATATAGTCTAGCTGGCTAAAATCGGATGTGGCATTGGCTGCCAGTGGGGGTTTTCCATGAAGTTTGTAGCACTCACTGCGAATGTGCCCCCTTATCCCGCAATAATGACACGTACGAGTTTCGCGACCATCACCATCCCCTCCACGACCAGACATACTACTACCACGACCGTGGCCTCGACTGCTGCGGTTGCCATGAATACCTACTAGAGCAAATTGGTCAGATACCTCAACAGGAGATGAAGTAGGGCCTCGAGAGTCATCCCGACGAGATGCTCGACTTAGGCGTCAGAACGTCTCGAAAAGAGTAGGAATATTTTCTCGGCAAGAATTTGAGAACGCGCCGAGTCGAACTCGGAATCCAAACTAGCCAAGAAGCACACCATTAGTAGTTGTTATCTCTGCTACTGAAACTGGGACAACTGATTCGTGAATGGAAGGAGCCGGCCAAATTTGTCTGCCAAAACCTTGAATTGCAGAAAATGATCCTGAAGCGGCTTCCCGAATTGCTGAGACTGAAAGAAGCCTTTCATAACGTCATATAAATGGGAGAGATCATTGGTGGATGGATATATTGACTCCAATGAGGACCAGATCTCTCGTACAGTATCAGTGTTAGCGACCAAGGCCTGAACAGAAGGTTCCATTGAATTGAGTAGCTGACTGAATATCCAGGCATCATCCCGGGTCCAGGTTCGAAAGGTAGCTGAGGTTTGAGATGGAGGATTATCAAATAAATGGGAATCGAGCTCCATTCCCTGAAGCGACTTCAAAACACTCTTCTTCCATAATGCATAACTATTGGCGCCATCAAGTTGCCGATCTACTAACGTGTGGATGAGGAAAACACCTCTGTGGTACGCTGTCGACCAGCTTCAACCTGAGGTTCACAGGTCACCGAAGCCTCTGACATTCTTGTCTACCAGCAAGGAGACCAAAAACAAAAGAATACCACGAAGCACAAGTTACATCCACACGGGAGAATGACCGAGAACAGTGCGGAACCCTCGCTGCATCATCGAACCAGCATACCACAGCCCATTGTATAGACTAAACAGATGCAGTGAGGGAAAGAGTGAGAGAAAAACCCTCTAGAAGGGACTACCAGAGGTCCGACGAGGGTCGGCGAGGCTCGCCGGAGGTCGGCAAGTGGTCGGCGAGTGGCCGGAGGTCCTGCGAGGAGATTTAAAAGCTGTTACGGTGATTGAGGTAGGTTGCGAAGGCCTGTTGTGGTTCTGACGGAGGTCGGCGAAGGGTCGACGGTGGTCGGTGGAGGTTCGACGAGGGTCTGGAAGGGTCGGCAGTGGCTGGCGGCTAGGGTTTGTGGCTGGTCGCTACGCGAAGGTTAGGGTTTGTGGCTGGTCGTGACGCGAGGGATAGGGTTTCTGCCTGGCAGTGGCTGGATAACTGGTCGGCGAGGTCCGGCGAGGGCCGACGAAGGTCCGACGAGGGTCGGCGAGGGTCATCGGAGGTCCGGCAATGGTTGCGACGCAAAAACTAAGGTTTGTGGCTGGTGGCGACTGGAAGGACTGAAGATTAGGGTTTGATGGCTAGGGTTCCATGGCTCTTATACTATGTTAGAAAAGAGAGAAAGAATACGGGAAAACGTGTGTCTCATTGTGAGACATACCTACGTATTTATTAAGCAAATGAGAGCCTACAATAAATACTGTTGGTATCCCCACGGGATATTATTATTACTTAACATCTTAATACTAAATATATATTAACAATACTCTGAGGATGACAACATCAAGAATAATATTCTTGGGATAACAAAATATTGAATTCGTGTCACCGTAAGGTGAATTCTGACTAAAAAATAAATTTAAGTTTAGATCTTACCGGTTGACAATCGAAACTGTTGGTTAATTAATACGAATAAAGTGCCGAGAGTATGCTCTTAAAATTTCACGACAATCGAGTTTCGTTTGTTGTCTGATCTATGCACGAAACATGAACTGTTTCTTCTTGCCAAAATCTGTCACGCCGTTCACTGTTCGGTGCTGCTGCTCAATTCTCTAGAGAATTGGTTTTGCCTTTGATTGATTCTCAAAAGCTTAAACTGTGTACCACCGAATACCCATCATAGGGGTTTATTTGTAAAGCCTATTAATGCTTTTTTCAAGCCAAACAAGACTTCTAATATGATAGAAATTCTTAACAAATTACGAATTCTAAGGATTAAAAATCCACCCGACAATTAACTCCCTTTTTTTCTTTTCTTTTTTTTAAAATTTTTATTTCTAATAGACTTCTATTCTAATCTTAATTTAATTATATTAGATTTATAATATAATTGTGTCACCTCAAATGGGACAGACACCAACATTTTTCACCCTTTGTAGTATTTTCAATTCGACGTGACCTTAAAGTTGTTTACTCCTTTTACTTGTGACAATGTCCGGGGTCATTTTCTCTTGTCTTGGATCTTAAAATCCGGGGCATGACATTACGAATCCATAAAGCAATCTTTTTTTTTTTTCTGGTGGTGCAGTGGGTGACTGCTTAGGAAGGAATTTATTTCTTGAATGTAGCTGAAGGAATGTTGTTATTTATTTATTTATTTAGTTTCTTTACAGTTGTTTAGTAATGAGAGATTGTCCAACTATATGATGTTTGATTTGCAAATTTGCAGGTACAATTTGCATTCATCTTCAGCTATCCTCTTTGATATATAAGTTATTTGAAAGCCCTTTTGAGTAGATATGTGATTGTTGATTATGTAAAAGAATATCCAGGCTGATTAAATCTATAAGTATTGTTACCCTTTTTATTTCACATTCAAGGTGGTGATCATTAGGGGTTAAGCTTCTCTCTATTTTGCTAAGCTTCTTTCAATTATCAAAGTGTGACCGAGGCACGTAGAGTCGCTCAAAAATATATTATTCATGTAAAAATTTAAATTTATCGGATGATCTCTATACGCTGAGAACACAAGATGAACAATTTTGATCATTAAAGTGTATTCGAGGTGAGACACACGCACTTGCCAAAAATAGACGGAAATGAATGGCAACAAAATGGAGAGAAGCTTAATCCGTTTATTTACGCCTTTCTTGCAGATGTGATTGATCATTAGTTTTTGATGTTAAATTTACCTTCTTATTAGGAATATAACTCAAATGGTGCATTTGTCCTGGAGTACACTGGTGTTTGATTGTGATTAACTCAACTTTGTCACCAACATCCATTATTCTTGACCGGTTATGCTGCATCCAGGTATTTTGATCTTCATCTGTTCATTCCTCATCTATCTCATTTATCAAAATTTAAATATGGGTGTTTTATTATGGATGATCTCTCTCTCTCTCTCTCATTTTGGAGGATTGCAATTAGGTTTTGTTTGGTAACTTGGCTTAAAATTAGATTTTTTTGTCAATGTATATAAAGGCCTTGATTGGTAACCTTGACTTTTTGACTAAAAATGTCAAAAAGTCAAAATTGTTCGTTTGGCTAAAAAACAAAAAGTAAAAAAGTAAAAAAATAAAAAAAATAAAAAAAATAAAATCAAAACACAAACTTACAGAATATTCTATTAAAATTTTTACCATTTTAAAAATACGATAATATTCCTTATTTATAATTTATTTACTATTAATATTAATTACATATAATTGTTAATATCAAATATATAGAAAAGTAAAATTGTCCACTTTAAACAAAAAATAAAAAAATAATATTTTTACCCAAACAACTTACTTTAAAAAAATTAGTTTAAAAGTTAAGTTACCAAACAACTAATTTTAAATTTAATTTAATTTTTTATTTAAAAAAGCAAAAAAATAATAAAGCTAATCTCTAAGGCTTGATTGGTAATTCGGTTTTTTTGATTTTTTGGTTAAAAATATAAAAAAAGTCAATATTACTCGTTTGGCAAAAAAATAAAAAAGTTAAATAAAAAATATAAACTCTCATAATATTCAAATTAAACTCTAACCATTTTAAAATACAATAATACCATTTATTTATAATTTATTTACTAATTATTTTTAACTATATATAATTATTAATATTAAACATATAAAAAGGTAAAATTATCAATTTTGAACAAAAAACAAAAAAGTTAGCTTTTTACCAGAATAACTAATTTTTAAAAAGTTAGCTTAAAAATTAAGTTATCAAGTAACTTACTTTAAATTCAATTTAACTTTTTAGCTAAAATATAAAAAAATAAAAAAATTAACTTTTAAGTTAGTTACAATCTTGGCCTTAGCTTTCTCTTCTTCCCATTAAGGCGGCCGGATTGTTTTATTCTAATTTTTATGTTGTAATTTAGAGCTATTTAATATGTAATTATTATGGATATATTTTAAATTTATTTTGATAATTTGTAATGTTCATTTTGTAGAATTTGTTGAGATGATCATTTATTTAAAAAATTAAATTGATTGAATATCTTTAAATAAATTTTTTAAATAAAATAAAACTTTTTTTTAAAGATTTGGCCTATACCGTTAAAAAAAATTATTGGACACTATATTTACATATATCTAATTAATTTAATATTTTATGTGGATTAATTTTTTTAATGTACTTTATAAGATGAACGGTTTAGATCATCAAAATGAGGTTAAAAATGACCTATAAAAAATAAACTTTTTGTTTTCTGAGTTTTCGTTTTTTTGAGTTTTAACATATTTTGTTATAGTAAATTTTAAAATAATATTTTAACCTAATATATAATTGTTATAGATACATGTTTGGACTATATTTGGAAATTTTTATTTGATGCCAATAGATAAAAATAAAAATTTGAAAATTTCTAGGAAAAAGAAAAAATGTTGGTAGTTTAAGATAAAAGTAAAGAGAAAAAATGAAGAGTTATTATTAACTTAGAGTGAACAAGATGATCATGGATTAAAAAATAAAAAAATAATGGGATACATGACAATTATTGAAAAAAATTAGTTATTATTGCGATGCAAGCCGGAGAAAGTAAAGGAATTGCGTTTAAAATAATAAGAACATGCGACATGGGTCACTTTGGTAATGAGTAAAAGAAAAGAGTTAATCGTTCGAAAAAAAAGTAAAACAAAGTATGGCAAGTGATTATTTGAAATGCAATAAATATAAAGAGGAGGTAGGAAAGAGAACACATTCATCACATATTAAAAGTTCGGAGTTTGTTTTATTTTTTTATTTTGTATTTACATACCGTTCCATTTTCAAAGTCCAAATTCATTGGTTCGTTCTTATTTTATTTCTGTTGGCTGGATTAGATTCAATTTCTGTTTTTAGCATATGTAATCTTAGTCATAATTCTTATTTTAATTCGTACTTCATTCAATACAAAGTTATTTCAAATTCAGTTTCAGTTTTCTATTTATTTATTTTGCAAGTTTTATTTAGTTTAATTTAAAAGATACTTGAAAATTATTGAAGTCCTCTTCATTGAGGCAAAAAATCGAATCAATAACTTTTGTTTTGAGCTAAGCACAATTTGTTTTGGTTTGAAGTAAGTTCGACACAATTTTAAATACAATTGGACGCATCCGTCCTATCACACTTATATCACATCATTGAACTTCAGAACATAATCCTGCGCGAACGACAACAATACACCTCAAGTTTATTTTGATAATTGTACCGTTCATATTATACAACAACTCAATTAGACGATCATTTATACAAAAAGCTGAATTGATTGGATATTAATATTTAAATTATTTAAATATATTTAATTTAAATAAAATAAATAGCTTGTTTTTAAAATTACATGTATCATTAAAATAAATATTATAAAACTCGAGATCTACATAGATTTAATTAATTTAATTTTTTATATGAATAATTTTTTTAATTTGGCCTATAAAATAAGCGGTTTTAATCAACCCAATGAGTTTGAGATCAACCCATTTAGTTTATAATTTTGTATTGTCTTCAAAATTATTCTACACACTAATATTGTGATAGTTTTGATTAAAAAATTAATTGCACTTTTCAAATCAAAAAAAAAATTCTATATAAATTATTTCAAACAATCTATTTTTTTTATCCAAAAAAAGTCTATGTAGTACAACTTCTTTTGTATGATTATTTTTAATTTTCTTCATGACAAATAAAACTAATTACAAAAGTAAAAAATTAAGATTAAAAAATAATGAAAAAATTTAGACTGAACATAGCCTAGGCCACAACATGTTTAATTGTAAAAGCCAATTCTTTTCACAAAAGTAAAAAATGCGGTGCCAATAATTTAGCGCTATAATTTAAAAACAACGTATAAAAATATATTATATATTTTAATAAAAAATTTAAAAAATTACTATAAAAATTATTTTAAATAATCAATTTTTTTTTTGACATTCCAAATGGAACCAAATCTCATCAAGATTTGTAAACATTTTAAAAAAATAATTGGCTATTTTTATACACTTTTTATTCTCAACAAATTTATATCACTATTATTTAATTAAAATGTCAAAAATCATTTGCCTAAATTTAAGTCTTGAAAGTATCAAATACCGAAAAGCTCAAGGGTTGGTGGGTGAAAGGTTAGAATTTAGGATTTGTTTGATTCTTTATATATATAAATTGACGAATATAAAATACTATTATATATAAAAATAAATATAAAATTTAATAAATATAAGTATGGATATGTAATACTAGGTTATATACATATATCATGTTTGATTTTTTTTAAAAAGGAGTGGATATTAGTATGGATATAAAAAAATGAAATAAGCAAGTTCCGCTTTTACCCTTGTACAGAACCATGGTTTGGATCCCATTTTTGAATTTTTTTTTTCCTGCCACAAAATTAGATATACCATTTATTAAAAAATTAATCACACAATTAGAAGTTTGAATAAACTGCAATTAATTATTCTAAAGTATTGCCTGATTCAAAAAAAAAAAAAGAAAGAAAAAAAATGCAAAAGCGTCCCTAGATATAAATTATGGAACTCAAACATAGCCAAACCAATGGAAGGTACTAAAAGCGAGAGCAATATTGGTGGGTTTCAATTTTTATACATAAAGGGCAAAATAGTCTTTCAAAGTGAGAGCATATATAACAATACTCTTCCCTTGGTATATATAATCCAAGGATATATAGCCCTAGTTAGGATTCTCTCCAATGCTACTTCTATATCTATTTAACAAACAGGCCCTTAGAGGGGTGCTCTTTTTAAGATTTTAGGGTTGAATTTGTTTAGCCTCATGTGATAGTTAGTACGAGTAATTATTTGGTAGTTTTGAAATATCATGTGTCATTATTTATGCGATAATTTTATTTAAGCATGTAGCGAAAAATATTTAATATGAAATAATTTGTTTCTATCTTTGTTGAATAAGTAAGACACAATTTACTTTGTACATTACACATTTTTATTTGTCAGAAATATTACGTAGGGTAATGCTATATAATACTTTGAGAGTATTTAATAATTTTTTCATTAGTAGATGGTGTAATTGGTCTATTTAAGGATTAATCGTTGCTTTAAAAAAAAAATTAATTAAGATATGTGTAAACTGGTTCGAAATCCTAAAATATCAAAATTTAAAAAAAAAACAAAAACAAAAAATTCTAAGGGATTGGCCTGTAAAGTCTAGAAATTGGGGATTTGTTTTTACCAATGGTTTAAGTTAAAAATTTTTTTAGATAGTATCAATTCTCGCGAGATGATTTTATATAGAATTTTGTTTCGATTTTAATTGAGTTTTATTAATAAATGGTGAAATGCCATTCAATAATTAATTTAAAAATGTACAAGTTGGTTTGAACACTTATAAAAAAAACCAAAAGAGTTGCTATAAAATTAAGAGGTTATGGCCATGCTTGGGCTAAATTGTACAGATTTTGTTTATTTTTGTTTATTTTTGAATTTATTTTTATCTTTTAACTAAAATTTTCAGTTTTTTAAATTGTAAAAGTAAAAAAATTTAATTAAATGATAAAAAAGCTCACTAAAGACGAAAATAAGTAATATTAAATTTGTCTTATTGCTTATTTTAGCTTATTTTTATTTTTTTTTAAATAATTTTTTTATATTTTAATAAAAAAATTTATTTTTTTAGCTTGTCTTGATGAGAATAGTGGAAAAGCTTAATAGTTTGATCAAAAAATTAAAAAAATATAAAAAAAAAACAAAAAAAAACAAAAAAATAATTATCCTAAATGTGGTATACAAGTCCTTCATGGGACTCTAAATTAACTTTTCCTTAAAAATATAATCTTATTAGATTTTTAATTTATAGATATAAAAAAATAAAAAAGTAAAAATTATATTATTTTTTTATTAGATTAGTAAAAAGAGAAGTAATAAAAGAAATTAATATTTATTTAATTTTTTTACAGAAAATAATATAAGAGAGAAGAAAGAATAAAATGAAAAATCAAAATTATTTTATTTTAATAATTAAAATTTTGACACTTATAATGAATTTGCTGGTTGGGCGTCGAGGTGATCACTGAAAATCGATTGGTCAATTGATTGGTTCTCCACTTGCGGATATCACAACATGTACCAACCACAACATGTACCAACCACATAAATTTAAAGAGATCAATCACTTTTTGGACGATCATGAAATGCCACCACTTTTTTTTTCTCTGATTTAAGTTTTAGGTGGTGTTTGTTAAAATTAATAATTTATATATTATAACTTATAATAGAAGTTATGATTATTTGATAAAAATTGTAATTTATAGTTTAAAAAAATAGTTATAAGTTGTGTAGGATTCTTCTAGAATGAATAGACAAAGAATAGCTGAAAAGATAAAATATGCAAAGTGATCAGAAGCACAGAATGAAGAGAGACAAGATTGGATGAATGAGAAGACTAATTGAGTCAGAATATCGACAATATGAACAATATCTCTAGTTATGAAAATCTGATTGATGCGAAAGCATAACTATCATTTCTATTTATAGCACTTAGAGAAGTTATGTTAGGGTTCAAATGGGACTCTTTAAGAGATCAAACCGGATCATGAGAGGCGATATCGAAAAATTAAGAGATTCTATCCGATAATCATCCAAGTAGTGTTCTATTTCAACTCAATTAGGTCGACCGACGAGTGTCACGTAGGTACCCGACCCACTCAGGTCAAGTATCCGACCCACTCGAGTCGAGTGACTCGAGTGGGTAGGTCTCGTAGCTCGATAGATTCATTTTCTTAGCCACCAAATCACATGTCTCCCAACGTCTCGTGCAGGATTGTACTGCCATTGTCTTTATTGTCTCTTGAACAGTCTTTCGATTCTCGGAAGAATCTACAATCATATAGTTTGTGCTGTATTTTGACTTTTCAGTCTGTGCTGAACAATATAGTCGGTGCTATATCATCATGATTAGGTAGTCAGAGATACGTTACAGTATGTGCTGCCTTCACGACCCGTGTCGTGGCAATAATACAATATGTGCTGTCTTCATGGTCTGTGCCATGGCAAGTAGTCAGAGCTACTGTCGTAGTCAGGGTTACGCTTCATAGTCTGTGCTATGGAATGTCTTCATTCGTAGTCAGGGCTACGCTTTATAGTCTGTGCTATGGAATGCCATGTGCCTCTACACAATGAGCAGTGATATTAGTTGGCTGAGTTATAGGTCCCAGCTGCTTGAATCCCTAGTAATTCGAGTAGATCATGTCTGGGTGTTCTTGTAACTTGAGTAACTTGGAGTTGCATGTCCAATTTACTGATGGAGTAAAATTGGCCCACTCGAGCAATTCGGGTTACTCGAGTAACCCGAGTGAGCGAGTCTTTGGGGCCTCTTGACTTGCTTCTGCTTTATTGATTGGTTCAAGTCAAGAAATCTATGTTTCAAATACTTAACCCTATTTATAGTTCATATTCAAATCACCAGTGGAATAGTTTGTGTCATCACCTGACTACCTGAGTTAGAGTAGTCAACACCAGTTAAGTAGAAGAGTACCTGAGCTACTAGAAAGGCGAGCAGCTCGGGTCATGAGTGACTCGAGTTATGAGTAGAAGTATTGCATCTTAGCTACAAGAGTGGTGAGTAGCTCGGGTCATGAGTGACTCAAGTGGATGCATTATTTAAATCATGTAGCTAAGAAGAAGAAATAATTTTTGTCGTCAGAATTGAGTTCTGTACTCAAATGACCAGAAATATCATGTAAGTTGAATTACTCGCCCGAGAAGGGGAGTCAAGTGGCTCGACTGCCAAGCGAGCTGACTGTACCAGAGTGGATCAATCGTACTCGAGTGGCACAGGCGTACCCGAGTAGGTCGGGTGTACCCGAGCAGCTCAGGTGTTGTACTTATCTTGAGAAGTTTTACATTGACTTTTCTTTCCTCATTACTGTTAATATTATCATACTTAAGCTATCTGCCATAGTGATTTGGGCCATAATTATTTATGTATTTATTATTCAAAATTTATATGTTAATAGGTGATGATCCACCTACAAGTTGTAATAGAAATTATCGGTCTTTAAAAGAATTTATAACTTATAATTAAAATAAATAACAAAAAATTAAAAATTACTAACAGTAATTTTTACCAAATACTCCCTTAATTACTTTGGCACCCACTAAACAAAACCTAATTAGCACCACATTCAAGGAGCCTCTCTTTCTCTCTCTTTCTCTCTCTCAGTTTGGATGGCTTGAGGAGGATATGACCAAAATTATTGAGTATTTTTGGAATGCAACTTGTTATATGATCTTCACAGATAAATTTTTTTAGGAAAAATTGAACACTTTCAATTATCATAGAGTATCAATTTATTTTTTTAATTTTAAAATTATACATTCAGGTCCATTAATTATTAAAAATCGTACAAAATAGTTTTCACTTGGAAAGATAAAAGTAATATAAATTAAATAGTTAAGGAACCTAAATGTATGATTATGAAATTGATGTTGAAAATTTTAGCTCAAATCTTATTTGAGTTGGGATAGACTTCTAGTCTATCATATTATTAAATCTTAGTCACATTAATTTGATTTTTTTAAGAGTTCTGAAGAATGTGGGTTTACACAAATTTAATTAATTTTGAACTCGATTAGCATAAGTAGAATTAGATTAAGTTTTTTTTTCTCCTATAAATATGATTGTATTCTGAGATAATTAGTGTTTGCAAGTTGTTTGAGAGAGAGAATTTATAAGAATCGAGTAATTTGTAATTCTTTCTCCATGTATTGAATTTTGCTGCCCGTGGACTTAAGTAAATTGTCCAACTACATAAAATTTGTCTCTTTGTGTTTGTTTGTGATTATCCTGGGCCCCTTTTTTTTGCACAATAAGTTGTATTAGAGTTTTGGTTAAAGTTGGTTTTTTCTTTCTGTTTAGAATTCGAAGTGATCTAAAATCGCTTTTGAATATATCAAAAGTTTCGTCTCGTCGAGACGATTCTAATGGTATATTATACTTAAAAAACGGAGTTTGAATGCACCCCCAAGCGCCGTTTAAATCCGTCGAGACGATTCTAATGGTATATTATACTTAAAAAATGGAGTTCGAAAACGGAGTTCGAATGCACCCCCAAGCGCCGTTTAAATCCGTCGAGACCATTCTAATAGTATATTATACTTAAAAAACGGAGTTCGAATGCACCCTCAAGTGCCGTTTAAATCTCTGCTTGTATTTTGAATACCCAAATGCGCCCTAAAATTCAGCATTCCAGATATGTGAGATCATGTGCGTGTTGACTTGCGTGCGGAGATTGCGCAGTACGCACCGATTTGATTATTAAAAAGTTGATTCAATGGGAAAAATTGGTACTAATTCAACGAGGATATCAGCGAGAATTTTCTGCACTTGTTTGATTAATTACTTTCGTAATCCGTGTGTTACTGTGCTTTTCAAACTTAGTCCTTCTTTTGCTATTTCTTCGGTATAATATTATTTTGCTAAATTTGTTTAGTTATATCTTTGGAGTTGTTTTTATTGGGTTAAGAGTGGTTCTATAGTTTTTGGCCGATCTGAATTCAACCACGATATCAAATTTAAGCAGTTTAGCTTTTTGAAATTTGATTTTGTCCTAAAAAAAATTATTTTGGTCTTATTCAAGTGCCGAATATTATTTATGGTGGAGTTTAAGCATTTTGATGACCGAATCTGTTGAAGAAAAAAAGTTAGAGGGTTCAAGTAATTATGTGCGGTGGACTATGGTATTCAACGCAAAATTTGAAGTTGAAAAACTCGATTGAACTAACAACTTTGGTATTGGTATGTGGCAATGCGAGGTAATTGATGTTTTGATACAACAGAAGTTGAATTTTATTTTGGAAGATAAAGCAGACTTTATGTCAGATAGAGAATAAGATAAGTTAAATCAACAAGTTTGTGGCACAATCTACTTATGTCTTGCTAAAGATCGAAAATATTTTGTGATGCAAGAATCGAATGTGGAAGATCTTTGGAAGAAATTAAATGAGAAATATTTATCAAAAAGTATAGAGAGCTGTCTTTATTTGAAGAAAAAACTCTTTCGATTTTAGTTTCAAGAAGGTACTTCTATGTCAGAGCATTTGAATAATTATAATAAGATTTTTGCTCATATGTAGAACTTGGATGTCGAGATCCAAGATGAAGATAAGATTTTGTTGCTGTTGAATTTTTTACCCGATTTATATAAACATCTGATTACCACACTTTTGTACAGAAAGAAAAGGTCCGTTTTAGTAATGTATCAAGTGTTTTGATAAACAACGAGCATCGCTGGAAATACAAGTAGGTCCACTATGATACATCAAATAAAGCCCTACCAGTAAGATCTGATTCAAAACAATCTGAAAAGAAGAGAAGTTCTTGGTCAAAATTAGGTGATGATTTATCTGAATAGAAGAGGATCGCCAAAGATAAATGTATCTATTGCCACAATTCGGGGCACTAGAAGAAGGATTGTCCGAAACTAAACGAACAGAAGAAAGACAAACATTCAATAGCCAATACTGTCAGTGAGGATGAAGATTATGATGTTGTCTTGACGAGTTCACCATTTATATGCCATTTTGATGAATGGATTTTAAATTCTGGATGTTCCTACATATGTGTCCTAATTGGGATTGATTTTTTGACTTTACAAAAAATAGATGGTGGAGCTGTGCTTATGGGCAATGATAATACCTGTAAGATTTGAGGGATAAAAAGTATCTGTTTGAAACAGTATGATGAAACCATAAAGATTATTTCAGAAGTTTAGTATGTACCATACTTGAAGAGGAATCTTATCTCACTTGGAGTTCTAGACTCGAAAAGGTTCAAAATCAGTATCAATGGTAGAGTTCTCAAAGTTATGTTGGGGGCTCGTGAGATTTGGAAATGCACTATCCGTGGTAATTTGTATTTTTTGCATGGACACTATCCGTGGTAATTTATATTTTCTGCATGGGCATACTTTTAAAAGTGGTGTTAACTCAATTTGTAAGAAGTCCAATAAAACTAAGGTCAAGTCCTAACATTGTTTGTACTTGACTAATTCGTCAAAGTATTGAACACCTACGGGTGTATGGCGTCTTGGGACGCATCTGATGGCAACATTATCTGTCAAATATGTCTGATTTAAAGTTTTGGTAACCATATGTGAATTTGGCGCTACAAAGTATATTTGGATGCAGAGTTTATCTGTTAATTTATTTGATTCAGAAATTTGAGCACTTTTAGTGAATTTGGTGACAACGTTGGTATGCTGATTTGTTTGGAAGATGAATTCTCGTCAAGATGGAGATTGTTGAGAATTTTGGCTCAAATTCTATTTGAGTGGGGATAGATTTCTAGTCCATCATGTTACTAAATTTTAATCACATTAATTTAATTTTTTTAAGAGTTTCGAAGAATGTGAATTTGCACAAGTTTGATTAGTTTTGAACATGACTAGAATAAGTAGAATTAAATTAGGTCTCATTTTCTCTCTTATAAATATGATTATATTATGATATAATTAGTGTGTGCAAGTTGTTTGAGAGAGAAAATTTATGAGAGTCAAGTAAAATATTTTACTTCAGTAGATCAAATTTGATTTATAAAAAATTAACTCGTAAGTTAATTTTGAAATGCACATTCGGAACCTTTACTCAATTCTCGCCGCCTTTGAATATTCTCATAGTAAATAAGAATGGAGGAATGAGAGGCAGACTCTTATCACATGAATGCTTCCGAAATTCTTTCGAAAATTTTCATTCGAATCTTTTTCGCATTTGGTCACTCTCATATCTTATTATTATTTTTTAAATTTTAACTAAACACCAGAAAATATAAATAAAAAAATAATTTTTACAAAATTATTTTATATATAAATAATTTTCATGGTAAAATATTTTATAAAAATATTTTTTTTTAATTTTTTCATGTTTGATTGATACATAATTAAAAGAAAAACTAAAAACTTTTAAGTTAAAATCCATTACTATTTTAATATAGTTTATTATCACAACCATCATCCCACTGCCACCACAACAACCATATCTCCCCACCACCATCAACACCATATCGCATCAGCACTATAATCAACGTCACCACCACCGTTGCCACCGCTACTGTCACTATTTTTATTGCCACCTTAGCCATTGTTGTTATCACCTTTATTATTACTATCACTATTTCTCTTAACACAAAAAAATGATTTATATCTTTTTCATTTAATTTATTTTGGTCATTTGTTGAAAATATTTTATTTAAAAAAATATTTTACATTACTTTTATCAAATTAAAGAACATAAGATAGCTAAAATGTTTTACTATTTTTTTTACATTAAAACAAATGGAGTTTAAATGAATTATTTTTGTTTTTTTATCTATTTAAGAGTTGGGTTTATATTATATTAGTTAAGAATATTTTTTGTTATATTATTAAATAAAAATATTATATAGACAATATTACGAACTATTGCGAGATTACCGAATAATTGCTTGAAAATGGGATCCGGCAGATATGAGTCTACCAAAAGTGCTTGGTCTTCCTGCAGGCTATCATTTGTGGTATTATTCATATAATATTTTTAAAAAATAAATCTATTTGATACAAATTAAGGGGGAGTTTGGCAAAGCTTTTGGTACAGATTTTAATTTTTTTTACTAATTTTAATTATAAATTATAATTTATTTTAAATATTTATAATTTTTGTTATAAATTATAATTATTTTTTTTATTTCAATTATAAATTATAATCTTTATCAAATACTCACAATTTTTGTTATAAGTTATAATTTATAAATTATTAATTTTAGCAATATTAAACGCCATTTAAGTAAATTATTACGTAAATAATATAATATAATATAATATTTTAAAATTATTAAATAATTACTCGAGAGTTAATTCTAAATGTACATACATATTTGGTAAGCACACACTAAATTCATCAGAATACTTATACACAATGCATGGAAATTTGTGTGTCCATGCAAATCATTTTATCTGTTTTATATTAAAAAAAATATTTTTTTACACAGATATTCTGATTAATCCAAAAATTATTTAGTATTTTCGTTAGTAATAAATTAAATAAAGATTCAACCACTAAAACGAAAAATTAAATTTATGAAAAGAGAAAAAACCTCCCTAATTACTCTGAAATTATTGGAAGGTGACAAAGGTATCCTATCAAAAGTGATACTGTATAAGTGATATATATCCTATATTTTTAATAAATAAATATTACAATTTATATAATATACATTTATTTTTATTTTTTAATTATTTCATAAATATAAATTATTATATTATTATTATAAAATTTATTATTATTATATTAAATAAAAATATCATATAAATTTGGCACGTAATATTCAAAAAAATACCAAATAATGACTCTACTACTGAGCGGAATATCAGTAAGGCTATAGTCACCGCCTAAGCCACTTGGCTGTCAAATGGGATTAGGAGTGTAATTCACTCCAAAAGCTAACTGTAGCTTACATCAAATGGGATTACCACTTATTGTTTTTACTTTAAATTTTTTTTATATATATTTTGATAACAAAATTATTTTTAAGGATCATCTCAATGCATGGGAGAAGTTTAAAAAAATTAATAATCTAATAAAATTGTGATAAAATGAGAATAGTCTAAAAATATAATAATTTAATTAAATAATAACAAAACTTTTATTAAATATGAAAAAGTTAATAAACCTCAATTTTATATTTTTTTTAATCAAAATATAAAAAAAAATAAAAGTGAAAACAATAAGTGGTAACCCCATTTAATGTAAAATCTACGGTGGGCTTTTAGAGTGAATTATACTCCTAATTCCATTTGACAGCCAAGTGGCTTAGACGGTGAATAATGGTGCGGTGATTTAGGCGGTGACTATAGCTTTGCTGATATTCCGACATCACATGCAAATCATAATTACTACTTACTACCATTATTCATTCCAACCACCTCATCATTTATGTTCATTTCTCTTAGGTCCGCCTCATCATTTATTTAATTTGTTTTAATATAAAATATTTTATAATAAAAATATTTTTATTTTTTAGTATTTAAGTGATACTTAAAAAAGTATTTTTTAAAACAAACAACAATTTCTATCGCTATTTGTTATGTTATTTGTTATGTTATGGTCATCGCTATCACTGCTAAGTCACCGCTGCATCAATAGTCAACATCATCATTATCGTCATTACTATTATTGCCTCTATTGTTGTCGCTTTTACTAGCATTGTTGTCGTAAAATAACTTAAGTTATTTTTTTTGATAAATTAGCCTTAATTTTATGAAGTAAAATATTTTTTTAAAAAAATACTTTATATTATTTTTATTAAATTAAATATTAAAAAATATATAAAATATTTTTTATCAAAATAAATAGAGCTCTAATGGCATAAGTTCTTTAGAAGTTATACGATCCCGTGAGCCTTTGTATTTAAGGTGAACTGGGGAATGTGCTATGCAGGGTGTTGTACGCATAAAAGTCTAGTTTTTAAATTTATTTTTATGATTAAATTTGTTTGTTATATAGAGTTTGTAAATTTTGTTATTCTTAAAAAGTTAAATTAATTAAATATTTATAATTACGTGATTGAAAATATTTATTTAACAGTTTTGTTTTTAAAATTATTATTATTAATTATTTATTTATAAATAATTATTATTTAATCATATAATTATAGATGTTAAATTAACTTAAATTTTTTCTTAAATAATAAATAATTATTTTTCTTTAGACAACGAAATAATTTTTCCCCCCACTCTAAAAATCTAGAAAATAGTTCCATAAACAAATTCAAAATTTAAAGTGAAGAGTGAAAATTCAACTTTCTAATTTGTAGTAAAAATTTAATTTTATGTTTTGCGAGAATCATTCAAATGTGTTTAAATTATTTATTTTAAATTATAGTACGTTTAGGTCAATTTTTTTGAAAAATTGTTCCTCAACGCACGTGTTTCTCTTGGTTAAGCCTATTTTTGATAAAAGTATAAGTTTTTAAGATGTAATATTTGATATTTTAAAAAAATTATTATTTTTATTTTATTTTAAGGAAAAATAAAATTTAAACACATTTTAAATACTTTAATTTTTTTATTATAATACTCTTAATTTAAAAAATTAACTCTTTTTATAAAAAAAAAAAAAAAAAGAATGTTAATATTCTAAGCTCTTGATCGACAACCAACTTAAAAACTGAGTTTTTTACTTTTTTATGTTTTTAGTTAAAAAATTAAATTAGGCTTAAAATAAATTATTTGGTAATTTAATTTTTAAGTTAGTAGTTTTGAAGTTGATTATTTGGATAAAAAATTAAATTTTTTTTTTGTTCAAGTTAAATAATTTTATCATTCTTTATATTTAATATTAACAATTATGTGAAATTGGTAATTGTAGTAAATAAATTATGAATAAATGGTATTATTGTATTTTAAAAGTAGTGTGAGTTTAAATAAAATATTTTAATAATTTGTATTTTGATTTAATTTTAAAATTTTTTATTTTTTTACCAAATATTTTTGATTTTTGGTATTTTTAATCCAAAAATTAAAAATTAAAATTGTCAATTAGGAGTTAAATGAGATAATTTAAATATAAAAAGTAAGTACATATTAAAAATTTAAATAAAAAATCAAATAGTAAAAAAATTATAAATAATTATTCCAAATAATTTATTTATTTATTATTTATTTCCAAAAACTCTTTTAACTTTTTTGGACATACCATGCCTAAAACCACACAGTTTCCACAACCACATCTTAGTTATTCCTCCCTCCCTCCCCCATCCTCTCTCTCTCTCTCTCTCTCTCTCAACGATGCCAGATCCTTATGGAATTTACTTAAGCTCTCTGCACAAATTTGCAAGAAAATATGTTCGAAAACTCAAGTCCTTGTTCAAAATCAAGCGACGGAAGAGAAGAAAACCGAAGAGACTGTTCTCCGAGGAGTTCAATTGCTTAGCCTCGTCTTTTGCATCCATGGAAGTAACTAACCAGTTGAAGCAAGTGTTCGAATTCTTTGACGCAAATGGCGACGGGAAGATCTCTAATCTGGAGATAACCGAAGTGCTTCTGAGATTAGGGCACGAGAAATCAATGGCGAAGAAGGAGGCGGAGGAGATGGTGAGAGAAATGGATCGCGACGGGGACGGGCTCGTGGACATGGACGAGTTCATGAGCGTCGTCGCGAAAGGCGGTGGAGAGTCCGGGAAGAGCGTAGCCGGCGGCGGCGACGAAGACGAGCTCATGGATGCTTTTCTGGTGTTTGATTCGGACAAGAACGGATTCATCTCCGCCAAGGAGTTGCAAACGGTTATGGCCGGACTTGGAATCGACGAGTTCAGTTTAAGAGAGTGTCGGCGGATGATAAAAGCGGTTGATAAGGACGGTGATGGATTGGTGGATTTCGAAGAATTTAAATCGATGATGACACTTTGAGGATCGATCAAATCAGACAAAAAAAGATCTAAATACTCAAATTTTAGGCGCCAATTTAATTACAGGTTAATGTTTCTCACTGATAAGATATTGTAATATTTAAACAAATTATGTTAATGTAATATTTAAACAAAATATGTTTTTATCGAAAAAAAGGTCTGTGATTAATTTTGTGTTTTAAATTCGTAGTCGAATGGATCAAATGATGGTACCTTAATTAATTCCTTGGCTTTTTTTTTCCCTTCTTCAAGTTCTTGATTGAATGTTTCTGAAGAAATTGAGGGGAGTTTTTTGAAGATGGGGGAGTTTTTTTTTTGTCAGTGTAAATTGTTCGTAATTTGTACAAAAGAAATCCGAGGTTAGAAATTGCAGAAAATACTCAAAATGGTTGTTCATTGTTCCTCTTCTTTTGTGATGTGCTTCTGTTTAATTTATGCACCGTTGCGGTGGTGGTGATTGTGGCCGCGGTGGTTGCCGTGGCGGTAATTGCAGTGACAACGGTAATAATAGTAGTGGGACGGCGGGTGTGGTGATGGTTCCAACAGTGACAGTAATGGTGAAATTAATGTTGGTGGTGGTAGGCAATGACAATGGCTAAATGCATTAAGAACTAGTAGCATTAGTAGTTGCAGTTTGGTTGCGATATTATTGGTGATGAGATAGTGGCGATGATATTTTTTTTGAGTTAATTGAGGATTAGTTATTTATTTTTTATTTTAAAGAGGAGGTAAGAGTTATGGTTTTGTCAATTTTATGTTTTGCGTTTAGTTTTAAAAAAAAATAAAATTAATACTTTGTTTGATTTATCCTTTATAATTCGGGGCTTTATATCTGGGATATTTCAAACTAAATTGCATTTAAACAGGCTAGATTTTAAGGAATTGATTTTGATTTGGCTATAATATCATCAACTGTTTTATGAGTAGGTTTGTAGACATTTTTATCGAAATGCCATTTGTTTGACTTAGAAGATATTTATCTTTTTATTTTAAGTTAAACACATTTTTTAATTAATTAAAATAAAATATTTTGTGACATTCGCGGAACGGATTTATTTTCTTATTGTTATCTAGTAATAACATATATAAATAATAAATGTATTAGTATTTCTATTACAATACGTCTGTTAAGATTTTATAATATGCATATAAATAATAAATGTATTAGTATTTCTACTATGACACCATTGTTTATTTTGCACGCCCTGAATGAAATTATCAGTGTTTGAGTAAGAAAATTTTAAAATGAGCTGTTTTGTTATTTTTAGAAATATTTATTTTTGATTTTGTAGTATTTGAGTTTTTACGGATACTAAAAAAAAAATAATATCGAGTAAGATTAAAATGTTAGAATTAAACTAATAAAACTTTTTCAAGAGGAATAAAACTGTATAATTAGGCAAAATAGAATCTTACCCAAATTTTCTTTTATTTTTTTTGGGTTGGAAATATTAGATTAGTAGTGGTTTGACATTAGTGTTGGTTGCCAAATTTTTTAAGTAAAAAATAATAGCATTAGTAATGGTGGTGGCATTTACGGAGTTATATGCACTAAAATAGTAATATATTTTGATTATTTTTTATATTTTATTTTATTTTTAAAATGTTTTTAAAATATTAATAAAGCTTTAAAAGTAAAATAGAAGTTATTTTTTTATAAAATTATTTTATATAAAAATATTTATTATTATAAAATTAGCAATTGACACAGGCATGTTTGTGTAAATGTATATTAAAAAATTAAAGTAGTAAAAAAAATTAAATTTACTTTGTAAATTATGAGCAGTTAAAATTAAGTAATAGAAAAAAAATTTAATAAATATTTTAAACAAAATAAAAAATTTACACAACTTTACATTTAAAGTAACACTATGAATATTTTTTATATTAAGAAATTTACAAAATTTTACTTTAAAAAGAACATTAAATTTAAATGAGTATTTTCTCTTAATATAATAATATAAATAAATATTTCTAACATTGCTGCCCCACTAGTACAGCCCAATAGGAATTAGGGAACTGATATTTAATTGATTTACTGTTTGGAATTAATAAAAAAAGTTAAATTTTTTTTAAATTCAACTTTTAAGTTGATTTATTTAAGATGAATAAATAAAGACTTCTAACAATGATGTGAAAGTTTCATTTTGGGATTTTATGAGAATTATAGTGATTATATCGTACCCCTTAGAGGCCCCAAACAAAACTTTTTTTTTTTTTATAGGAATTTCTATCATACTGATCAGTGGTTATCAATTTTTTTATTATCATGTTATTTTGTTTTGAAAAACATTAATTAAGATCATAGTTTTGTTTGGCAATTAATTTTAAATTGACTTAAAATTAATTTTTTTTTGTCTTTCTTTTATAGTTTAAAAAATTAAAAATTTTATTTTTTAATTCAAAAGTTTTTATCGTTTTTGCTTTTGACATAAATTTTTATGATATTTTTTTAAAATATCATAAGTTTTATTATACACATTTATTTTTTTAATAAAAGTTATATTTTTAAAATCTATTTATTAAAAATTATCAAATAAAATTCATGTTAAATATAAAATTATTTAAAAATAAATTTTTAAAAAATTATAACTATTTTTAGCAAATTTTTTTATCTTTCTGTTTAAAATTATTTTAAGCTATTGGCTTAAAATCACTCTATTTCTCTTCCAAATAAATTTTTTACTTTTTAGATTTAAAGTAATTTTAAATAAAAAAAAACCTAATTTAAAATAAAGTTGCCAAATGAGGCCTGTATGTGCTAACATATTTTAATTAATTTTTATTATTATTTTATTTTGTTTTGAAAACTATTAATTAAATGTTAAAAATTAAAATACAAAATTAAATCTTACAAAATCATTTTACATAAAACATTTTTTATTATAAAATATTTTGGCATCGCACCCTTTCTAGTACAAGCCAATAGGAATTAGGAAATTGATATTTAATTGCATTGAAGTGTTTGGTTGGTGGGATAATAAATGCCATATGACAGGAGTAATCATTCTGTCCCCTTATTATTCGAATCAGATATGAAATTAAAGTATGCCTCTGTTTGAACTCAATGCCATGATTTTATTTTTTTTTATTTTTTTTTATTTTTTTAAAAATTTTAACTAGTTTTTTTTATCATTTTGATGAAATAAATTTAAAAAATAAAAAATTTTGATCAAAAAAATTAAAAAATTTCTTAAAAATAAAAATAAACAACATAGAATTTAGTTTATTAGTTTATTTTGTCTTATTTTTATTTATTTTTAATTTTTTTATATTTTGATTAAATTTTTTTATTTTTTTGACTTGTCTCAATGAGAAGAGCATATATGTATAATAATTTAACTAAATAATAAAAAAAATTCAGTAAAGATAAAAATTTACAATATTAAATAAGCAAATAAGCAAAATTATCCCATATAGAGCCTATATATATTTTATGATGTTATATTTTTTATGTTTGAATTTAACAAGTGACAAAAAAATTATACATTAATTAAATAATTAATTTCATAAAATATAAAATATAAAATACTTAAAAAATATGATATTTAGCAATAGGAGCATGTGGAGGCTCCATCGTCTTTATCATCATCAAGCTTCTTCATCATTATTTGGGGAATTAGTATTTTTAAGATTCCCTCATTATTATATCATTTAGCCTACGTTGTATATGTCTAAATCTATTTAATTTTTTTTTTTTTTTACATTTCTTCAATTGATACAATCCTTATTATTTTACGAATTTATTTATTTATTATTTTATTTTTATAATTTACCAAATAACCTAAGTTAACTTTTAACTAAAAAAAAAATAACTAAAGCGAAGTAGCCAATAAGGAGCTTATACTTAATTGTGCCAATCAAGATCTTACATTAATTTGCGACTAAGATTGTCCAAAACTACATAATTCTAAATCTTTGTAATAATTTCTTTTTTTACTCGTTTGTGATTATATATATGTTGTTTTAGATTAGTAATTATTTAGTCGACTCAAAGCACTATATGATATTATCTAGAAAATATTTTTATACGAATAGAATAATGTGAATTTATTTTAATAATTTATTTTTTACAAATTAAATATTTTTATTTATAAAAAATACCACATTTTTATGATACTTTTAAGATTATTTAATAATTTTCTCTCCGTGGCAAGGCTTATTTCACTTTTGTCTTCCTCTCTCGTGCGGGTATGGGCAAGGTGGTCCATCTTCTTTTGTCCAATTTGTGACGATTTTAGCTCTCTTTGGCCAACCTAGAGATAAAGGTTAAGGCGATTGGCATTCTTTAAATTTATAATTTTTAGTTTTTAATTTATAATAAAAGTTATAAGTGCTTAATAAATATGATAGTTTATAAATAAAGTAACAAAAATATTTATAAATTGTAATAAAAATTATATATATTTAAAAAAATTATAAACTATTATTAAAATTAGTAGTATAAAACTAAAAACTAATAGCATAAACTTTGCCAAACACCCTATTGCTAAGAAGTCAAAAAGATTTGAGTAATTAATTGTTGCTCTCAGAGTATCTTATAATAAATTCATGTGGTATATCCACTTAATATGGTGGCGATAAATTTTACAGTAAGAACTAATGATTTATTTTTATTGGGTAGTTAAAAGATAAAAATAACCCGCATTATAGCCCTGATTGGCAATTTAGTTTTTTTTTTGACTTTTTGACTAAAAAGTCAAAATTTCTCATTTGGCAAAAAGTAAAAAGTTAAAAAAATTAAAATACAAATTCTTAAAATATTATATTCAAACTCCTGCAAATTTCAAAATACAATAATATTACTTATTTATAACTTATTTACTACTACTATTAATTATATATAATTGTTAATATCAAACATATGAGAGGATAAAATGTTTCTTTTGAACTAAAAATAAAAAAATTAGTCAATTTCAAATAAAATTAGTTTAAAAGGTAAATTATCAAATAATTTATTTTAAACCTAATTTATTTTTTAGCTAAAAATATAAAAAAATAAAAAATTAACTTTTTAACAAATTACTAATAAAAATTTAAATAAATTGTAATTATTTATTTTTTAATAATTTGCCATTACTTCGAGAGTAACTAATAATTTGCCATGGATTTGTGGGGCCCAAAAGCTCATTGGACTAATCTTAGCAAGAATCAAACAAAAAAGATTGGGCAACATCCAACACAAACAGTCTTATCGTCTCCACGTGTTTCCTTTGTTTTTTTTCCTGTAATGGGTTTGCTAAATGGGATGAGCCGAGTGGTGAACACTTTGAATTAATTATTTAAAAATTAATCAATGTGTTTATAAAT